>WEDG01008618.1:0-13450 GCA_017591395.1 Schistocephalus solidus | reverse complement strand
AGTACTCACAGGCAGTCGCATAGCGACGTGTAGCATATGTTGATAATGTGGAACCGACAAAGACAAGGGAGACAGGAATGGCCATTTCTGGCTTATTAAGCCGTCATCAGCCAGTCATACCCAATCCCAAGTGTGGAACACCTGGGATTCAAACCCGCGACCTTTGGTTTTTGAGTCGAACGCACTACCATTGAGCCACGGGCTCGTTGCTTTGTCGGTTGCGATCGGGAATATGATGATAATGTGTGGCTCACCGATCTGCTTAAGGAACATTTATGTTCCGTTGTGCCCTGGAACTCAGACTAGAGTACTCACAGGCAGTCGCATAGCGACGTGTAGCATATGTTGATAATGTGGAACCGACAAAGACAAAGGGAGACCGGAATGGCCATTTCTGGCTTATTAGCCGTCATCAGCCAGTCATACCCAATCCCAAGTGTGGAACACCTGGGATTCAAACCCGTGACCTTTGGTATTTGAGTCGAATGCTCTACCATTGAGCCACGGGCTCGTTGCTTTGTCGGTTGCGATCGGGAATATGATGATAGTGTGGGGCTCACTGATCTGCTTAAGGAACATTTATGTTCCGTTGTGCCTTGGAACTCAGACTAGAGTACTCACAGGCAGTCTCATAGCGACGTGTAGCATATGTTGATAATGTGGAACCGACAAAGACAAAGGAGACCGGAATGGCCATTTCTGGCTTATTAGCCGTCATCAGCCAGTCATACCCAATCCCAAGTGTGGAACACCTGGGATTCAAACCCGCGACCTTTGGTATTTGAGTCGAACGCTCTACCATTGAGCCACGGGCTCGTTGCTTTGTCGATTGCGATCGGGAATATGATGATAGTGTGGGGCTCACTGATCTGCTTAAGGAACATTTATGTTCCGTTGTGCCTTGGAACTCAGACTAGAGTACTCACAGGCAGTCGCATAGCGACGTGTAGCATATGTTGATAATGTGGAACCGACAAAGACAAGGGAGACCGGAATGGCCATTTCTGGCTTATTAGCCGTCATCAGCCAGTCATACCCAATCCCAAGTGTGGAACACCTGGGATTCGAACCCGCGACCTTTGGTATTTGAGTCGAACGCTCTACCATTGAGCCACGGGCTCGTTGCTTTGTCGGTTGCGATCGGGAATATGATGATAATGTGTGGCTCACCGATCTGCTTAAGGAACATTTATGTTCCGTTGTGCCTTGGAACTCAGACGAGAGTACTCACAGGCAGTCGCATAGCGAAGTGTAGCATATGTTGATAATGTGGAACCGACAAAGACAAGGGAGACAGGAATGGCCATTTCTGGCTTATTAGCCGTCATCAGCCAGTCATACCCAATCCCAAGTGTGGAACACCTGGGATTCGAACCCGCGACCTTTGGTATTTGAGTCGAACGCTCTACCATTGAGCCACGGGCTCGTTGCTTTGTCGGTTGCGATCGGGAATATGATGATAGTGTGTGGCTCACCAATCTGCTTAAGGAACATTTATGTTCCGTTGTGCCCTGAAACTCAGACTAGAGTACGCACAGGCAGTCGCATAGCGACGTGTAGCATATGTTGATAATGTGGAACCGACAAAGACAAGGGAGACCGGAATGGCCATTTCTGGCTTATTAGCCGTCATCAGCCAGTCATACCCAATCCCAAGTGTGGAACACCTGGGATTCGAACCCGCGACCTTTGGTATTTGAGTCGAACGCTCTACCATTGAGCCACGGGCTCTTTGCTTTGTCGGTTCCGATCGGGAATATGATGATAGTGTGTGGCTCACCGATCTGCTTAAGGAATATTTATGTTCCGTTGTGCCCTGGAACTCGAGACTAGAGTACTCACAGGCAGTCGCATAGCGACGTGTAGCATATGTTGATAATGTGGAACCGACAAAGACAAGGGAGACCGGAATGGCTATTTCTAGCTTCGTTCTTTTTCTCTTTTTTTGGCTTAGTGTTGTGTCATTGACCTCTACCGTTGCCTTGCGATGATTATGGTCTAGCTTGGTGATGTTTTTCATCTCATTTGCATCCTGTTTTGGCGAGTCAATTTTGTTAAGATTGATGAGGACTGCTATTATTTGCGATAGGAGATCGAGGTCTCTTTCTTATCTCAAAAGTCTGGCTGTGAGTCCTCGGCATCCATCACAGTGTGCCAGGTCTTCACTGTTTAGCTTAGTTTTGGTAGTGTTCAGTAGTGCACTGCTTTCTTCAATATTGCTTCGTGGTGGTTTTTCTCGGTCTGTTGAGAGTGACTTGATTATTTCTGGTAAGTTTTTGTCACATGAAATCGAAAATGGTTTACAAAGGTAGGAGAGCTCATTATTTTTGGAGGATATACTATTTTTTGTCTGCTGGCTTCCCGGGCGTGGCCGAGCGGTCAAGAGCATCGGCCGCTAATCGAGAGGTTGGTATTTCGAGTCCTGGCCGAAGCGGTGACTAATTTTCTCGCATGATCGGGTCGTGAACATTTGCCTTTCCCATGCCAGCAAGATCTCTACGAGGATGCATTTAGTTTAAACGGGCAGCTTAAATTATCAAGCGAATTGTTTACTGAGAACAATAAGAAGTGCTTTTCCGAATCGAATTCACTATAGAATTTTAATACGAAGCAAAGAACGATGCAGCCTTTGAAATGAGTTTGCTGGTGGTTCTCTGTTCGTTTCTGATGTCGACACCTTCCCTGGTGAGAGATTGTTTTCTGAATCCTGTATGAGGCAGGATTCAAATGAAGCTGAGTTAGCTTATTTTTCAAGAATCCGATATCAATTTTTGTGTGCCTGAATATCACAATGTCTATAAACAATTATAGGCTGATCCTGATAAACAGACAATATGTGATCCAATGACAAGTTATTTCGTTAAGTCCTGATTTTGGGTACAGATTATTGGCCAAAAAGCAAAAGCTTGGATACGAGCAAATTTCAAACGGAAGTCCAACGACGCTGCAATAGAAACAATATGAGCAATAAATGCACCTATTCGTTCAAAATCACTTTAAAAAACAATAAATTATAGGAAGAATATTCAGGAACGACTCAGCCATTTGTAGAGGTCTAAGGTCCTGGAAAACTTCTGATTTTCAGGGGGTTTTGCACATTTAGTTCCCTGAGCGATTGTCAGTATTTATTGGTGTAGAGGTTGTTTCATCAAGTCAATGAATGTGATAAACAAATTCCAATTTTATGTCGTTTTGTGAGGAAATTCGGCACAAGAAAAATTCCAGAGAGCAATTACGTACGTGCAGGTGCAGCTTTAATGCCAGGATAAGAACAAGCGAAGTGTTAATGGTTTTCAAACTGTCCAAGCCGGAGAACAAATAAGATACGTGGTACCTACACCTTTAAGATATCTCTCTCAGTCTTTTGTTAATGACGTTCCTTATACCAATCGTTTTGGCGCAGTTGGCAGTTTCCCTCCAAACCACAATAACTTCCAGCTTAATAACCCACCTCCAATTTTTTATTAATAATATTAATATTAATAACGATAACCCTAATTTGGATACTCGAACTACCTTAGATGTCATATTACTTAATGCTTGATCTGTAATAAATAAGATGGCCCAACAGAGAGCCATTGCTTTCGAGTACATGTCTGATGTTTTATGTGTAACTGAATCTAAACTCATCCCTTAATTTCCAACTCTTTGCTTGTCATAGAACAGTATGATCTCTACCGTGAAGACCGCACTAATAAGCGTGGTGGAGGTTGTCTTCTCTATAGTAAAACTTCACTTAAGCACTTCCCGTTTGATCTAGATTTTACGTCATTTTCTGGTAATTACTGCTTCGCATCCATTATCCTGTCACCCCGGCAAAAGGCGATGCTCGGATGTATTTACAACCCGCCTAATTCATCATCAGATTATGATGCAAAACTTTGTGAAATTTTTAAATTGGTTTCCGAGTCCATTTTTAACATTAAAATAATTGCTGGGGATTTTACGTTTCCTGAAATTGACTAAATTTCAAACTTTTGTCCATCCAGATTTCAGCCTTTCCTAGAAACAGCTTTTAAGCAGCACCTCTTCCAAAGTGACCATAAATTAATTCGCTGTTGCTTACCGATTGTCTCATCGAAAAGGGCTAGTGCAGTTCGTACCTATCATGCTTTTGACCTCGCAGATAGGAGCATAATTAACAACTTTTTGGACTCATTGTACTGGCAGCATCTCTACTCCATGAACGACGCAGCAAGTCTTTTTTGACTTCATGTCAGTCGTTTTAAATAACATCCTGGAATTTGTGCCAACCAACATTGTCCAGCCCTACGCTTCGGAATCCACCGTTCCCCACTTTCTTTTGCCAAGATTAAAGAAATTGAGGAAGTGCTTAAAAGATCAATATGCTAGCTCGTTATCTGTACATCTAAGGATTGCAGAGATTTTTGAATTAGCCTCTAAGATTCGTCTTGCACGTGACATACAGAGGGAATCTTGCGCACTCAGTGAGCCAAACTCTGCAAAATCTGTTACTCAACTGTTCCACCGTCGATTCTCTTATAAAAGAGGTTATTAAATACCTCCATTACTAAATGAAGACAAGAACTTCGTTCTCGAAGACTCTGACAAGGCAAAATTGTTTAGTGCGTTCTTGCCAAATCATCTTTAGATTGGATAGGAACCGATTCCAACGTTTCAGGCATCCTCATTGAATGTTATCAGCACCATTGATTTATCCTCAGGACGAATTCGCAAATAAATAATGCGTCTGAAAAACTCACACTCCTCGGGGACTGATGGTATTCCAACCTCAGTTATTAAGAGAGTGCCTAGCTTTCCCCAATTGCTTTGCCATATATTATCAGTTTATCAGTTAAACGGATTCCTTCCTGATTCATGGAAGACATCTATTATTCTTCCTGTCTTCAAGTCGGGATCTCGTTCGGACGGAAATAATTATCGAAGCATTCACAAAACCCGGCTCTAGCTAATCTTCTTGAAAAAAATTATTTTTTAATCTAATTCTCGACTTTTGCTTAGAAAATAAGCTCTTAAGCGACTCGCAATATGGATTTCTATCTGAGAGATAATGCAAAGTGTGTCACTTAGCTTTTCTTAACCTCGTAACTTCCCTTCGTAATGAGCAACAGTCAGTGGTTGTGATCTACTTTGACCTGAGCAAAGCCTTTGACAAGGTACCACACAGACGTCTTCTGGTGAAACTGGAAGCCCCTGGCATCCGGTCTCCTCTCCTTGACTTTATTGGTTCATTCTTGCCTAACAGCAGCCAGAAGGTCTAGAAGGTAATAGCCATTCGACGCCTCAGCCGATCACGAGTGACATTTTTCAAGGCACGGTTCTAGGTCCCCTTCTCTTCATTCAGTACATAAACGAAATTTCAAATTGTCTCAGAAATTCACAAAACTTCGTTTACGCGGACGATCTCAAGTGCATTTATTCATTTTCTTAAGACACTGCCAATAGTTGCGTCGATAAAATCAACACTGATCTACTTATGCTCTCACGTTGGAGCTCTAGTTGGCAGATGGAATTTTCTACATCCAAGAGTAGTTTCATGTGTTTTGGCCCCGCCAAGCATCCTGGACCCCTAGTATTTCAAAATAGTACACTTTTAGAACGATCAGCCATAAAAGACTTAGGTCTAAGTTACACGAATAAGCTAGCATTTTCGCCTCATGTAGATCGAATTGCTTCAAAGGCTGCATATATATGTGGTTTCATATCACATAATTTCTTTCTTCCGGAAATAAATTTAAACCTGTACCGCATATTTGTTCTTCCTATCCTAGAACACTGATGTCCTCTCTTTGGGCTGATGTACACCTCTGACCGCGTTAAGATTGAAAATGTTAAGCGGGTTTTTACTCGAAGGCTATTTTCTCTTCCTGGATCCAGTATCTCTTATACGGATAGATGCCAGTTAGCTAACAGTTAGCTTCTTTTTTCACGTTAACGCAAGCCTAAATCTCCCACGAATTAACGCTCTCACTCCAGTAGATTGAACCTCTGCCACTCTTCATTCCTCCATGATCATTTCACAACCCCTTAGCTCAAAAACTAACCGTTCTCAGATGTTTGCCTCCAAATATGCTTTCATCTAAAAAAATCTTCCACTGCAAAATAGTTTGTCGTCTACATTAGCTATTTTCAAATCAAAATAAAGAAAACATTTAACTTCGGAAGATAAGTCCTTATCGTCTGTTTCCTTCCCAAACTCGCAACTTTTGGATTTCGAAAAGGGTCTTCCTGTTATTTGAGGCAGCTCCTTTGCTATTATATTGGTCTCTAATTATATTTACATCATCGTCTGCAGAGTCAATCTTTGCATTCACATTTTCGTCCCCCCCCTTCCTTTAAACTAGCATCGCCAACTCTTGACAACCTTGATACTTTCCTCCGATTTTGCAACCTAGATGGTGGTCTCCTGGTTCAGTTGATGATCGAAGAGGGTTCTGATGGTTTTGCCTCTTTGATTGGTGGACTATGCATTCAGCAAGGTCGCATCTCAAAGGTGATCTCACGACCTCTACTGTCCTCTTTTCGTTTCGACCCTGGTGTCCACGGTGATTTCCTCCTCTCTCACCTCCCCTGGTGGTTATAAACAGTAGTTCTGACTATTATATTATCTCTCACCCGACAAGGTGAGTTCCGAACCCTCATACGTTGTCAGCAATATCACAATACAACCCATTGCATCTAGCTTTTAATTTTAAGTGAAGCAGTTTTTTCTCCTCGTTTTTTTAATTGGCTGCTCACTGAACTCCGCCTCGGATTTAACCGTAGGAGTTTCTTTAATGCTTCTTTTCTAGTTCACGGGATAGGTCAAAGATTGTTGACTATTGTTTTAAAAATGGCAAATCGTTCTGAACCGGATATGCCTACCATATTACACATTTCTGCTTTTGATATGGCTGATCAAATATTGCAGCAATTATCCAATTTGTATTTATTTATACCGCGATACTAAGTTTTTAATGGCGGGGCCCTCTGGGCCTTAAATATACAATTTATTTAGTTATTTGTAAACGATCCGTCTTTGCTTAAAAGTAGACAGGTTATTTTAAAACCTTATATCAATTGGCAGGTTATTCCAAAGAAAGCAATACCTGGAAGCAAAGAACAGAGAGCGTTTAGATATGAAGGACAAAGGAGGCCTAATAATAAATTAAGAGTAACGTAGGTTGAATGGACGAATTACGGAGGTTAGGGCTAGAATTCAGGGAATATTATAACTATTATTAAGGCGATAAAGGAGGCAGAAGACAGCTTCCAGTCTCTGGACCCATGGAAATTTAAGGTTATTTAGCTGACACCTATTCAAGTAGGAGGTTGTTGAAAGTGTCGGAGGTAAGAATTTCCGATTATAATGCCTTTTGACCTTTCAATTTTAGAACGGGTACACTCGATCACTATACCAAAAAATGAACAGCAATTTTCAAGAATGGGAAGGAAAACAATTTGATTAAGTATTAATTAAAATTCAGAAAAGATATAAATGAAAAGAGATAACGCCACAAATCTAGGCAGCTTTGGTCGTAATTCTATCGGCGTGAGGTGAGAGATCTAAATTATTTGTGTAGCTTAATAGGAGTCATAGGAGTGAATTGAAAAATAACTGATTGTGGTAGTCTGTGAAGCCTGAATCACATGTAACGGCATTAAGAAGGTGAGAATTCCGATTGGCACGTTGAGCTCCACGCATAAAAATCAAGCAAGTCTGCTTGAATTTCTTCTAAGAATCGGTGGGCCGAAGATTAAGAAAAGGAATATTCGCATTTAAGATCGTCCACATTAATAAAAGACTGAGAGTGTTTAACTGCGGATGAAATATTATTAATGTAAAGGCAAAAACAAAATAGGACCTTTTTCAGTGCCTTGAAGGATACCGCTTACAATGGAGGTCTCAGCTGAAAATGAGGACCCCACTAAGACCGTATGTTTACGATTAGTTAGATATGACGTAATTATATCGGTAAGGGGACTACGAAGTCCTAAAGCTTCTAACTTACCTATAATGTGGCACTTTATTGAAGGCCTTGCTAAGATCAAAATAGATAATGAACACAGAAAGATGATAATTACGAAGAGATAGTAATAGATTAAGAAAAAAACAAGTAACATGTTTAAAAAGGGCGATCGGGAATGAAGCAATGTTAGGAAAAGCTAAGAAGTAGATTGATTATGAAAAAATCTGCAAATTAGAATTTATATTTGGTTAGCACCGGCAAGGCACTGTCTAAGCAAACATAAGTAACGAAATAAAGTTATGACAATAAGTGCAGATAAAATGTACAAATACATAACTTGTCCTGCTATGTCAACAAATAGCGATTTTTTAAAATTAATGGTGAACTCAAAAAATAGGCAGTGAAAAAAAAACTCCTACCATAAAAATGGAGGCAGAGTTCAATAAGACTTCATTTTTTAAAAGAAGGTAGGAGAAAAAACTGCTTAGGAAAAAATGGTCAGGTGGTAGAGTAGGGTAATACGGTATTAGCATTTAAGAATGAGATAATGAAACGTCAAGGTGATTCGTTCTTGATCACTTAGGCGTATGAAACAAAATCTCACGAAAATGCGTCAATAAACTTAAGTCCTCAGCATCTTAAGATTCAGAATTGAATTCTGATGATGGTTAGTATCCAAAGAAACGGTAGAATTTTATACTGTGGACACCGAACGTGTACGTCCGAATGACGTCATCGTTTGGATGACTGGTGATATAAGGAGACATCATAGTTCATGGGCGACCCGAGGTAGCGAAAAAATAGTTTCAAGAGGGTCACTTAAATTCCCGATGGTCCTTTCTCCGAGTCATGGGGAAAGCTACTGGGAAAAGATGAGGAAACTAAAAGGTTAATAGAATCAGTGTTAAGATAAATGTCCAGTCTTCGCTTGAATTAAGATAGACTAATTAACGACCAAATTTCAATTGGCAAATTATTCCAAAGAAAACTATACCTAGAAGCAAAGAAGAGATAGCGTTTACACGTGGAGGATGCAGGGGGAGGTATAATTAGTGCAGAATTTCTTAGGTTATAAGGAAGACTAACGGGGGTAATGACAGAAAGCTTGGGGAGAGTTGAACTATTATTTAGTCGGAAAATGAGAAAAAAGCCTGCTTCAGGTCTTTTGACCCAAAGAAATCTTTAGCTTCATTAGCTGGCATCTTGTTGAGTAGGAAGTAGTTGAAAGAGTCGGAAATAGGAGTTTTTTTGTAAAAGTCTTTGTAAATTTTTGAATGGCTAGATTCGTTCATTTAACCGAAGAAAGGACAACAAAATTCAAGAATGGGAAGTACAAGCATACGATAAAGTAGAAATTATAAGAAATAAAGCCGCAAATCTGAGCAGCTTTGGCTGTAATTCTATAGGCATGAGGCGAAAGATCTAATTTATTGATAAAGGAACATTCAATCATAGGGCAACATTTAAAAATGAGAGTATGCGGCAGCCTTACAGGCCCAAAACTCATGTAGCGACACTTAGTAGGTGAGAACTCCATTAGCCATGTGGAGCTCCAGGCCGAAAGAGCGTCTTAATCTGAATGAATTTGTTCTAGGCACCGTTCGGTCGTAGAGTTAGAGAAGGAATACACGCATTTGAGGTCATCAGCATAAATAAGATTGAGAATGTTTAACTATCAATGAAATATCATTTATATACAGTAAGAACAACAAAGGACCTAATACGGTACCTTGAAGGGCACCACTAACAATCGGAGTAGCACTTGAGTATGAGGACCCTACTAAAACTTTTTGCTTTCGATCATTTAGGTATGATCTAATAAAGTCAGTAAGGGGACTACGAAATCCTATAGCTTCTAGTTTAGCTAGAAGTCGTTTATGAGGCATGTTATCAAATGCCTTACTAAGATCCAAATAGATAACTACCACAGAGAGATTATCAGTACGAAGGGAGGTTAGTAGATTTAGAAAAGACCTGTGGCAGGTTTCACAAGAGTGGTCTGGTAAGAAGCCGTGTTGGGAAAAGTTGATAATTTGATTGCTTATGCAAAAATCCGTGATTTTTTTTTGCAATTAGTTTTTCAAAACGTTTAGCAAGAGAGGGCGTTTTATGAACACCGTGATAGTTATGAATGTCCGAACGGGAACTAGATTTAAAAACTGGTATTATAATAGAAGTTTTGAAGTAATCGGGGAAGAAACCATTTTCGAGAAATACTGAAAATAACTTGCTTAGTAAAGGTGGAAAATCCCTTAACTATTTAATAAGTGAGTTTGGAATGTTATCACTTCCAACCGAATGTGAATTTTTTAGGTGAGCTATTTCCTTTTGAATACATGAAGGCGAGAAATTAATGGTTGTTAGAAGCGAATTTGAAAGCAGAGGAATTGTGAAAGTGGAGCTAGTTTCAGTGTTAAAGTGCTTGGCAAAAAAACGAATTTAGCAACTCTGCTTTGCCCAAATCGTCTGTAACAATTTTTTTGTTACAGTCGAGTAAGGGTGGAGTTACATTCAGACGCTTAGCCGATGACCGAACATGGAAGATATGAGCAACAGATTTGGATGAATTGCCATCACTTAGTGCCCGAGACTCCCTACGCTTATCTCTCGCGAGCCTTATTTTCGATGCTCATTCAAATATTTGTGCAATCCTTAAATGAACTGACAAAGAGCTTTTAAATGAATCTTCAAGTTGTTTTCGTAATTTTTTAAGTCTGTTCTGGAGAAAATGCGGAACAGTCGAAGAAGCTGTATTTGAATTAAAAATCTTAAACGGGATTAAAGTCTGGATTTGTTCTGTGAGGCTCTGCAATAGCTCACGGAAAAAGTTTGGATCGTTGATTGTGAATATGCTATGCCAATCTAGAGTGCTTACGAAATTATTTATCATTTCATGGTTTGTGTTAGCAAAGTCGATGTTATTGCATTTAATTTCAGGCTTAGTAAGAAGGGGGACTGGAAAACAACAGTGAATTATTACGTGATCACTTGTGAAAAGATCATAATGAAAATTCATAAAGAGAGGGTGGACATCATTTGTAAAAATTAAATCTTAATGTTGTCATTTCTAGTAACTGATCTGACCAGTTGGGACATGTTTGATACGTTAATAGCATCGACCAATTTCTGATGTTAAGGCGGAGAGGAATTTGCCTGCCATTCAATGTCTGGCAGATTGAAATCGCCTACGATTATTTTGACATCAAATAGAGTGTCTGCAACTTTTTCAAATAGTTCACAGCACTCGCTTTCATTGCCAGAATAACATGGAGGATTATAGACACAGCCAATTAACGCTTTTTTATTTTGAGAGAGGATGAATGAAGCAAAGCATACATTTCCAGAAAAGGACGAAATGCTCAGCTGAAAAGGGAAATGTACAAAGGATGACTTAATATAAAGAAGGTAACCACCGCCACGTTTTTCAGCGCGGTCTTGTCGGTACAAATTGAAATTATCTATAGCAAGCGTTGAGTCAGAAATAAGAGAGTGAGCCCAGGATTCAGTGATGCACAGCACATCTGGATCAAGCTCAAAGGCTACTGTTCTATGCTCAGCCATCTTTTTTACAACTGATCTCGCATTGAGTGAAACTAAGCTGAGCGTATTCCTGAGCTGCAGGTTACGCTCATCAGTATTTATAAAAAAGGATAATTTGGTGGTGGAGAAGAAAACTGGAAAGAAGAAACGAAAGGTGGGAAACAAAATTGCTCTGGTCTACAATTTGTCGAAATGTTACTGTTATGATAACTGAGATTATTGTACAACGGCATATTTGGATGAAAACCTTGGAAAGGAAGGCTATATTGTGGCGTTTGAAAAATAGGGGGTGACATAGAAATGAGATTTTGAGGGAAGTTAGCATAAATTGGCGGAAAACGTGCATTTGAAAAAGGAATAAATGGTTTCGAAAAAACTGGTAACATAATAAGAAGGCTTAATTATTTGGGGATTTCGGACACTTTTTGGGTTGGGAAGGATGCTAACGTTAGCGTTCGCAGCTGTTGTAGATGCTGATGGGTTAGCAGGTTTCCCATCGGTAATGCCATTACTGATTTTAATGCCTGGATTTGCCAATGATTCAGATTTACTAGGAGTTTTCTTAGGTTTAGTAGATTTGGCATCTATAGCAGGAATAGTTTACTTGGGATGAGAAAGAAGATGCCTTGACACAATTTCACTCAAACCAGGAACAATGTTAACGGGTGACGATTCAGCTGGAATAAAAAGTCCTGTTGATCCGGAGGGCCGTGGGCTTGCATTAGCTACAGGACAAACCTCTGAGATAACTTTTGATATTGAAGATGTAGACGAAGGCTTCTTGTTTGCTAATGAGGGTGAAACCCGACGTTCCATTGGGGTTTTATCCCTACAGATAGATAACTTGTTTTTTTTCAAATATTGAGCTGAGTGCTCATGCTTAGAGAAAATAAGGTCAACTTCAATCGCTGAAAAAGGTTTGACCAGAACTGGCGGGTTTTTGATACGGGAAGACAACCTTTTATTTTCGGTGACTTTAAAGTTAAAGCCGCACGAGTAAAGGAAATGAAATGCAACGTCCAGGGGGATTTTACTCTTGGGGACGTTTTTTAAAAGAAAATTGAAACTTCTCTTATGTCGGTCAATTGACTCGGTACTGACCATGTTTATAAAAGACTCTAGTTTCACGCATTGTTGAGAAGAGAGTGAAGACAACTTTCCCTCACAAATGGTACCAAGGATCGTGAAGAGAGAACCATATGTAGACATAAAGGTATTAAAGTTTTCCAGGGCGTCAAGGTCTAATTTCTTCATGCTTAAGGTGGGTTGCTCTAGTGGAAGTTTACGCGAAGAGGATGTTTGCGTCTAAGCACTGACTGGGGTTTCATATTTTATTTTATTTATTTATTGCCAGTTTGCAGGCAAGGTCAAAAAATATATACAGTAGAGGGTCAAGCTGACAGTGAAAAAAAAACTCCTGATCGCTGTTTAAGGTGTTTTCAGGAGAAAAAACTGCAGCTTATTGAGTAATTAAAGTTCAGGACAGGGACGGGTTGACACAGGTGCCCGGTGAAGAACCTCTCCATTCAGTGTTACGGATCTGGTATTCTGCACCAGCAGGGATGTCGGTGAGCGGCTTTTCGCTGTCGACTGAGAAATAAGCCGATTGAGGTCTGCAGAGCCAGCAATATTGCCCTCAGTATGAAGTCCGGCACAGGATTCAGAGTCCGTAAACGCCATCAGAACCGAAGAGAGCTTCCACAGATTCAGCACCCAAAAGTTTTGGAAGGTGCCCTGAATGTAGAAAACTAGTGACAGTTCGCGTAAACAAGGGATAGCTTTGCTGAATTTTGATACATCTGGGTAGCGTATTCCAGATTGCAATAGCATTTACCGAAAAAACTGTCGGTATCTAACTGTGCGTACCAAAGGAACAAATAAAAATACATCTCGGATCTTATGAGGCATCTTGAAGAGAATAAATTGCTTAGTTCATATCAACATGGATTTCGAAGTGGTCGATCCTGCCTCACAAACTT
>WEDG01008616.1:0-111320 GCA_017591395.1 Schistocephalus solidus | reverse complement strand
GTCGTCCTTTTTTTAATTTGCAAATTCATAGAAATCAAAAGGGAGTTCAAAGGCGTCGCCTACATTTCCCTTAATAAAACTGAACTGAACTGAACTGTATTATAGCAATCAGAATTCGTTTTAAGTGGTATTATATGTGGCAATGCTACAGCAATCCGGTTTCCTCTTTAAGACCTCGATGGATGCAGATATAACGATATCTAGCGGCAGAGCATTCAAAGCTCCGACCACTCGTTTGGAGAAAAAAAACCTTCGTGTGCCAAGTCTAGTCCCATTCGCACGTAGTTTACATGGATGAACTCTACATTTTATGGCTCTTGTAAAATGGAAGAAATCTGCAGGCACGAGGCAGCAGTCCTGGCCGTGCATGATACGGAAGGTTTGTAACACCTCACCTCGTATATGCCTGTATATCAGGGGAAGATGTGAAGATAAGACAACCATGTTCATACGTAATGCATCTTTTCCAGTCACGAGTCTGGTTGCATGTCTTTCAATCTTTTCGAAAATGCGGTGGTCCTTCGTGTTCCATCATCTCCGAGTTTGGATATTGAACTCAAATTTTGGTCACAAGAAAGTTCGAAAGACTTAAGCAAAGCAGTCTTCATCAAAGGTGGATAAGCCCTTTTGATAAGGTAGAGAACAGCTATCACAGATTTGGCTACCTTTGAGCAATGCAGCGTCAACTTCTTGCCGTTTTATTCCATTCAGACAGTAAGCCATTCGGTTTGGAATGCTGGTTCTGCCGGCACGTAGAATGATGAACTTGTTCTCATTAAACGGCAAAAGCTAATCCTTTTATCGTCGTTGAAGTCGGTTTAGATTCGCCTGTAAATGCTCGACGTCAGCTGCAGTTCAAATTACACTCCATTACGCAATAGCCCCAACAAACATGGTGACAACACAGTCCAGTTCAACGACTTAGTCTTTAACGTATAATATATATTTATTGATTCATTTGAGTACCTGCAAGAGCATCATCATTAAATTAGGGCTTAAGCTAGGCCCTGGTGAACCACAGTTTCGACCGCAGCCTTCGCCCGCTGCTGGTGACCAACGTGGACAGTTTTAGAGCGGTCAAATAGCAAGCTACGGATCCTTTCAGGTGATTACCCCTAACACGTGTTCGGATGAGTTTGTGCACTTATCGCTGGTGTGAGACACTATCGAACGCCTTCGTATAATCACTGAAGCCTAAATGCAGCGCATTTCTTGCATCGACTGCCCAAGTCCAACGTTCCAAACAATGGAGCCATTTCATCCCCCGAGACTCGTCTCTACGCATTCCATTCTGCGCATCGGGATATATTTTATGCGGTTATAAGAGCCATCTTGGCTCTCGCTTAATTATTATTTCCCTGACTTTGTGGTAGATCAAGGTAAGAATAATTGGTCTGTAATTATTTGTGGAGGTCTTGCTGCTAAGAGATACGTAGAAGGAATAACTTGCACTCAGTAATGCAAACCCTGCCAAATCCATCTTTAGTCTTCATCTAAGCATGATAACGAAATTTTCCCTTTGCTAAATGAGAACAAAACCTTTCATATCGATAACAATGACAACGTGGAATAAGTTATGCAGTATTTTCAAAACACCTTTTTTCTGAGTCCGAACCATTTCCTCCTTTCTTCTGTTTTCAGGGAGAACTCTCAATGCAATCGATGTCTCTTCATACCTGCTTCAGGAAAATGTATATAAGTCATATAAAAAGCACAGATTGTTCAGGAATGGACGGTATCCCGAACTTGATTATCGAACTGGCATCAGCCATTCCCAGGTTGCTTAGTCATTTATTCTCAGTTTATATTTTGAGTGGATTTTTTTCCGGAAATTTACACGACCTCAATCATCCTTGCAGATTCAAAGTCTGGATCTCGAACTGCTGTTAACAAATATCGGGGCGCGCATAAACCCTATCTCTGGAAAAGCATATTGAAATGATTATTTACAACGAAATTCTTGATTTCTATCTAGTTAGTCAGGTTCTGAGATCTACATGGCATGGATTTTTACCTGAAAGATAGTGTGAAACTTGTCCCTCAACCTTTCTAAATCTTAACACCTCTCTTAGTAATGCACAGAAGTCAGTGGTAGTTACATATTTAAATCTTAGTTTAACCTTCGACAAAATGCTACACAGACGTCTTTTGGTGAAATTTGAAGCCCTCGGCATTTCTCCACTGCTTGAAGTCATCGGGTCTTACCTATTCACCCACTATCAGAAAGCTATGGTTTTAAATAGTTACTCGACGCCTCACTCGATTACAAGTGGCGTACTCCAAGTAAATAAATTATTATTTTAAGCGCCCCGGGGCACTATAAAAGTAAAGTTGAAGCTGAGATAAAATAAGTAAAATGAACACTAGTGCTCAGTGTGAGCAGCCCGATATATTGGATAATTTACCATCAATAATTAAGGATACTAGGTAGTTTTTCAAATCCACTGGTAATCAATCCTTCTTACACAATATTTAACAATTTTTTGAAAAAGGTGAGCCCAAAACGAAGCTGTGAAAAACAAACTCCTCAAGGAAAGTGGGGCAGAGTTCAATGGGCCCCCACTTTCGAAAACCGCGTACGAGAAAAAAACTGCTTGGCGGCTTATATGGAGGATCAGAGTAGGTTTCTTTTGAGCGCATGTTGGGATTATAAAGAAGTTCCACAGAGTGAGAACGAAGACGCCACAATAGGGCACACAGGGGTGCAAGTTCGCATGCGAACCCGGGGGACTGATAGTGTACGTGAGCCGCGACATCTCAGTAACCAACATGGATTATTGATGATAGATAGAAGCAAACGAAACGGAGGGGGGTTTAAACCCTGCGCGTCTGATTTTTAGCCCGAGGGAAGGGGTATGGAGACAGGAACTTTGGATACGTAATTTGTAAGTGGTCTCCTAAATTCCCAATGATCCTTGCTGGAGAGCATGGAGATAGCGTGATCGATCACAGTCTACTAAGAGTCCAAGCTAGAAGATGAAAGTACGGCTGCGGGGATTTCAATGCACGGAGACCTGTGACAGTGCTGATTGACCAAGCTACCAGAAGCTGAAGAAAGCTCAGAAATACGTTGCCGTCGTCGATAACACATCGCTTAGGGCGTAATGAGATGACGGTAAAAGCCGCGAAGATCATCGCTAGATGGGGAGGAGGACAATAACGGTAGATTTATCAGCCAATTAAAAACAAGTAATTGTAAATATCTTATATAGAATTCGAAAAGATAAAGCAGACATCCCTTGATAAAATACTCCCTGAACATTTTTGATTTTGCTGCTGTCACGGGCATTCATTAGACCGAACAAAGGCAGCAATATGCGAGGACAGGTAGAACAAACATTTGATAAAGTCTTTGTTTTATTTCAGGAACAAATAATTTATTTGATATGAACCCACATATTTGAGCAGCCCTTGCAGAGGTGCGATCTCCAAGAGGTGATAGAGTGAGACCGACTGAGCACAACGGGATTATCTACCCTCTAACTCTTACTATTTCTATCTTGATACCATCTCACCGTTACCGTCTCCTAAGTTTCCACTGGAACCGTACGTGCAAAATTACTATCTGCGTCTTTGAAATTTTCTTCTCTTGTGGAAAATTTTCAGAAATCATGTTCCAGGAAATTTTGATTTTTCAACTAATTTTAGCCAACTAACGAAGTGATTTGTGCGCAACTACCAGCCTAACAAAACAAGTCGTCAAAGGTGTGCATGGTCACAGTTATCCAGATTCCTTGAAACCTACAAAACAACTGAGTCATTTCTAAATATTCTTCATATGATTTATCAAGTTCTTTTAGTTAAATATAAAACAATATAAGTACTCATTTGTTTCTAAATATTAATTAAACTTTATAATTGATGGACAGCCAAAATTTTGACAATAATAGCACGCAAAGCAGCGGCAAATTTTTAGAAGGAAAGCCTAGTGATATTAACTTAACTTCCAGGATTTGTGCTCGTGCTCTTAATGCCTGCATCACACGATCGGAAAAACCTGCAAAAAGCGTACTTACGTTAATAAGGGAAAACGGAATCGCGACTGCATTCCTTGTCTTAAAGACAATCAGGGAAACAGGTTAACTGATAGCTCTGATAAGACCAGCCTGTTATCCAATTTCTTTATGTCCATGTATACCGAAGAACCACCTTTTGACGAGGACGAATACTACAGTACTGCCACATCTACAAATAAAATAAGCATGGTGTCGTTCCCAATGGACACAGTAAGAAAAACTCTGAAACAGCTACAGCCCACTAAATCACCTGGCCCAGATGGTATATCCGCAAATGTTCTCAATGAACTCACAGATCAGCTGGCCTCTCCGCTATCCAAGATATTTGAAAGTTCGATGGAGGCGGGGGCTCTGCCTACCGAGTGGAAGATAGCCAACATAACCTCCATCTATAAAGGAGAGAGGACATCACCAAACAGTTTCCGACCAGTCAGCCTCACAAGTATCTGTTGCAAAATGATGGAGAAGATAATCAAAACGTCACTCGCATACAGAGTTTTTTTCAACCGGACTACTCCCCTGCGGAAAGGCTGAAACGCCGGGAACTTGTCTTGGAACTACAATCAAGACTGAAGGCTGGCGAACACAATCTGGCTATTTTCAAGGGGAAGGTAGTTCAAAAGAATACGAATTTTCCATTGAACCAACCGATTGTTCTGAGGACAACGGCAGCCACCTCACTAATGCCAAAACCATCAGGGAACCAATTGCCCAAAGAGATGTCAGAACTGATTCCGTAACGCCCAGCGTTCTCACTAAAGAAACCAGAGTCACCGAAAATCATCACGAAACGGAAAAGACATACGACCTTGACGTTAGAGGAGACGCAGTTGGGCCCATAAAATTGACAAACGCAACAGGAAACTTGGTTGGCGCAAAATTGAAGTGCTTGTATACAAATGCGCAAAGCCTTTTATCAAAAACTTGATGAGTTAAAAATTTGCCTTGCCGAAGTATCTCCGGATGTGATAGCAGTAACCGAAACCTGGCTGTCGGGCAGTATTCTAGATAGCGAAATAACATTGTCTGGGTACCAAATATATCGGAGGGACAGAGAAAACCGACAGGGTGGTGGAATAATTGTGTATGTGAAAGACGTGCTAATAGTGTCTGACAAGACGAGCAAGTTTTGCGTGCAGCACTGAAGCCATATGGTTGAACATCAAGGCTCTTGGCTCTCCATGTCTAGATGTCCTCATTGTCTATCGGCCACCTAGGATAGACCGAGTCGCGGACACCCACTTGTTGGAACAATTAGAAAAAGTTCTCCAGTAGACCTAATGTAATGATTATGGGTGACTTCAACGCACCAGGAATTAACTGGAGCACTGTTCAATCATCATGCCCGAAATCGACTTTTGATTATATTTTTCTGCAAAAGACCTTGAATGCACTCCTCACACAGCATGTCCCTTTCCCCACAAGAACACGTGAAGGACAAAGGGCTAACTGTCTTGACCTCGTTTTCACGAAAAACATCAGGCAGCATTGACGAGATTATTTCAATGCCTCCGCTCGGTCGTAGTGATCATGTGGTGCTTATAGTATGGGACTACTCCTTATTCTCCGCTGTGCCCCTGCTATAGAGGAAAAACGGCGTAACGTTTGGCGAGGAAACTTTTCATCAGATGCGAGCAGATTTAACACACATCAACTGGACCTCAATGTTTTCGAGCACCGTAAACGAAGATTGGGGAGTCCTTCCGAAATGTTCTTCTGCAACTTATTGACAACCACTGCCCGCTAACGAGTGTCCATCACAGCAAAGCGTCCTGGGTGGCTAGACAGCAACTTAAAAAAGGGAAATAAACAGGAAGCACAAGTTGTGGAGAAAAATATTGCGAGTCTAATCAAGTCGCCTATTTTAATAAGTATAAAAGCACAGAGAAACAAAATGAGAAGCCTTATTCTTACAACGCAAAGAGAATTTGAGAAGACTTTGCTGCAAAAAGGCAACGCAGAATCCAAAGTTAGTCTACAGTTATCTCCGTAGATGTACAAGGAATAAAACATCAAATACCGCTGATTAAGACTGCCGTGGGCGTCGAAAATTTCTGAAAACAGAAAAAGCCGAGTACTTTTTCACAGTTCTACCGCTCAGTCTTCACTACAACGAGGTAAGGTTCCTTCGTCCCTCAGTGGATAACCCGCCGACTGCAAGCATTAGCCACATACTCATTCTCAGAATTTCTGATACAAAAGGAATTAAAAGAACTAAAAGAGTCGAAATCCCCAGGACCAGACGAGCTTCCACCCAAGCTTCTGAAAGAACTCGCCAATGAACTTTCCGCACCTTTGTCAGTGCTCTTTCAAAAAGTCCTTTGACTCCCGAACACTTCCTTTCGATTGGAAGCTGGCACATATAACTCCCTTTGTACAAAAGCGGTAGCCGGGCGTCAGTGACAAACTACAGGCCCATAAGCTTAACATGCATCCTTGGCAAGATTATGGAAAAGGATCATCAAGAGCGAATTGGTGAAATTCCTAGAGACTCATAATTTGTTATCAAGCTGTCAACACGGGTTCAGAAAAGGAAGATCATGCACAACGAATTTGCTGTATTCGCTCCAGAGGTGGACCCAAGCACTTGAAGATAGACACGCGGTTCACATTGCCTTCATTGACTTTCAAAAGGCCTTCGATACTGTGCCGCACGAGAGACTGCTTTACAAGCTAGAAAGATTTGGAATTAGAGGTAACCTCCTCAAGTGGATCGAAAACTTCCTCGTGGGTCGGCGCCAGGTTGTGTGCATCGGCCAAGAGAGGTCAAGTTCTGCTGCGGTCGAGAGTGGGGGTTCCTCAGGGTTCAGTACTAGGGCCAATACTGTTTTTATATACCTGGAAGATTGTGTCAGGAATCTCGAACTGTGAAGCAGCAATGTTTTCCGACGACATTAAAATCTGGAATGTAATCCAGAGCCCTGCTGACGAAGATAAACTGCAGATCAACCTAACTCGGTTGGAGGAGTGGTCGAATCATTGGCTTTTGCGGTTCAACGTCGATAAGTGTACAATACTTCGCTTAGGCAACCCGTCTGATCTGCCGAAAGTAGAAGTTACTTTCTCAACGGTGAAGCCTTAAAAGACGTGGAAACCCAAAAGGATTTTGGTGTGCTGATGACCACCACCTTAAAACCATCGTCTCACTACTCGAAAGTGGCGAAGAGCGCAATTGCGGTGTTGCATGCCATCAGACGAGCCTTTTTGGATTTCGATTCCTTGGCAAGATTATGGAAAGGATCATCAAGAGCGAATTAGTGAAATTCCTAGAAACTCATAATTTGTTATCAAGCTGTCAACACGGGTTCAGCAAAGGAAGATCATGCACAACGAATTTGCTGTATTCGCTCCAGAGGTGGATCCAAGCACTTGAAGATAGACACGTGGTTCACATTGCCTTCAGTGACTTTGAAAAGGCCTTTGATACTGTGCCGCACGAGAGACTGCTGTACAAGCTAGAAAGAATTGGAATCAGAGTTAACCTCCTCAAGTGGATCGAAAACTTCCTCGTGGGTCGGCGCCAGGTTGTGTGCATCGGCCAAGAGAGGTAAAGTTCTGCTGTGGTCGAGAGTGGTGTTCCTCAGGGTTCAGTTCTAGGGCCAATACTGTTTTTAATAAACGTGAACGATTGTGTCAGGAATTTCGACTGCGAAGCAGCAATGTTTGCCGATGACAGTAAAATCTGGAATGTAATCCAGAGCCCTGCTGTCGAAGATAAACTGCAGATCAACCTAACTCGGTTGGAGGAGTGGTCGAATCATTGGCTTTTGCGGTTCAACGTCGATAAGTATACAATACTTCGCTTAGGCAACCCATCTGGATCTGCCGAAAGTAGGAGTTACTTTCTCAACTGTGAAGCCTTAAAAAACGTGGAAACCCACAAGGACCTTGGCGTGCTGACGACCACCACCTTAAAACCATCGTCTCACTGCTCGAAAGTGGCGAAGAGCGCAATTGCAGTGTTGTATGCCATCAGACGAGCCTTTTTGGATTTCGAAGAAGATCTCTTCGCTACGACTTTTGGAACATTCATTAAGCCGCATTTGGAATATGCTATGCAAGCTTGGGAAACCCTGGACAGTTCAAAATCAGAACTGCCTCGAAAGAGTACAGAGGAAATCCACCAAAATGATAAGAAGTCAAAACTCCTTGCAATATCCAACCCACCTAATGAATCTTAATCTGTTCCCTTTGAGTTATAGGCAAATGCGTGGTGATCTCCTGCAGACATTCCGCATTGTGAATGGATTGGATTGTTGCCTGGAATTCTCGGACTTCTTTGAATTTGCCGCCACGACCCATCTCCGAGGTCACCCATTGAAACTGCGTGTCCAGCAGGCGAGACTGGATGTGCGCAAGTTCTCCTTCTCTGTCAGAATGGTTAAACCATTGAATGCCCTCCCTGAAGACGTTGTGATGTCACCATAGCTGGAAAGCTTTAAAAGGAGCCTTGACAGTTTTGTGTTCCACAACAAGCCTGAGCGATGAGGAATTTATCTTAACCCTCGAGAGTCGTGCACCACTTGTCATATTTTTATGACCGCCTTTTGTACCTTTGCAATCCACACGGTTTCTCTGTATACCGCACTTAATTTTACGTTTTAAATAGCGTACTCAAAGGCCCATGCCTATTTCCCTCAATAAATTGAATTGAATACTCGAACTTAATGCTAGATCTTTTTTAAATAAGATGGCCCAACTGAGGGCCATTGCTTTCGAGTTAATGCCCGATGTTTTATGTCTAACTGAATCTTGGACCCATCCCTTAATTTCTGACTCTCGCTTGTCATAGACCAGTATGATCTCTACCGTCAAGACCGCATAAGCATGCGTGGTGGTGGTTGTCTTCTCTATATTAAAGCTTCATCTACGAACTTCCCGTTTGATCTAGATGTTACGCCATTCTCTGGTAAATACTGCTTCGCACCCATTATCCTGTCGCCTCGGCAAAAGGCGATTCTCGGATGTATTTACAACCCGCCTAATTCATCATCTGATGATGATGATGCAAAATTTTGTGCAATTTTTAAATTGGTTTCGAAGTCCAATTTCAACATAAAAATAATCGCTGGGGATTTAAGTTTTCCTGAAATTGACTGGATTTTAAACTTTTGTCCACCCAAATTTCAGCCTTTTGTCGATAACATTAATTTTTCTAATTTATTATTATTATTATTTTATTTATTGCCAGTTTACAGGCAAGGTCAAAAGGGATATATACAGTAAGGGGTCCAGCTGACAGTGAAAAAAAACTCCTGATCGTTCTTTAAGGTATTTTCAGGAGAAAAAACTGCAGCTTGTTGAACAGATTAAAGTTTAGGACAGGGAAGTGTTGACACAGGTGCACAGTGTAATACTTCTCCTTTCGGTGTTGTGGATCTGGTCTTCTGTACAAGCAGCAAGTATGCCGGCGAGCGGCTGCTAGCTGTAGACTGAGGAATAACCCGATTACGGACTGCAGAGCCAGCAATATTGCCTTCAGCATGAAGTCCGGCATAGGATTCAGAGTCCGTGGACGCCATCAGAACGGAAAAGAGCTTCCAGAGAATCAGCACCCAAAAATTCGCGGAAGGTGTCCTGAATGTAGAAAAACTAGTGACAGCTCTCGTAAACAAAGGATAGTTTTTGCTGAATTTTAATAATTCTGGGTAGTTTATTCCAGATTGCTATAGCATTTACCGAAAAAACTGACGGTATTTAACGGTGCGTGCCAAAGGAAGAAATAAGAATACATCTCTATGATTGGTGCGCCGACAGTGGTCGAGCTGCCTCAGGGATGTAAGGGGGTTAAAGGTAGGACAGGTTTCTGTGCTCTGAAGTAATAACTCTTTTAGTAAAGAAGTGCTGGACTGATTCTATCTTCCTCCGTTCACTCGCGTTCACTCCCAGCTTGTCCGTTCTTCCAAGAGAGACAATCATATTTAAGACCTGATTTTCACAAACGACATTGCTCCCCTTTTCGTTGATTTTAAGCAGGGTCTCTTCCAAAGTGACCATAAATTAATTCACTGTTGCCTTCTGATTGTTTCATCGAAGGCTAGCGCCATGCTTTTGACCTCGCAGATATGAGCTTAATCAATAATTTTTTGGACTTATTGGACTGACAGCATCTCTCCTCCATGAACGACGCAACAAGTCTTTGTGACTTCATGTCAGTCGTTTCAAATAACATCCTGGAAATTCTGTCAACCAAAATAGTCAAGCCCTACGTTTCGGAATCCACCGTTCCTCACTTTCTTTTGCCACAACTAAAGAAATTGAGGAAGCAGTTGAAAGATCAATATAATAGTTCGTTATCTGTACATCTAAGGATATCAGAGATTTTTGAATTAGCCTCTAAGATTCGTCTTGCATGTGACAGACAGAGGGAATCTTGTGCATTTAATGAGCCAAACTCTGCAAAATCTGTTGCTCAACTGTTCCGCCATCGATCCTCCTCTAAACGAGGTTATGAAAGTCCTCCATTACTAATCGAAGACAATAACTTCGTTCTCGAAGACTCTGACAAGGCAGAACTGTTTAGTGCGTTCTTTGCAAATCATCTTACGATGGAATCTGAAACGGTTCCGACGTTTCAGGCATCCTCATTGAATGTTAACAGCACCATTGATTTCTCCTTAGAACTAAGTCGTAAGCAAATAATTAGTCTTAAAAAACTCGCACTCTTCAGGGACTGACAGTATTCAAAACTCAGTTATTAAGAGAGTGCCAAGCTTCCCCTGATTGCTAAGCCATATATTCTCAGTTCATCTTTTAAACGGATTCTTTCCTGACTCATGGAAGACATCTATTATTCTTCCTGTCTGCAAGTCGGGATCTCGTTCGGACGTAAATAATTATCGAGGCGTTAACAAAACGCCGGCTCTAGCAAAACGTCTTGAAAGAAATATTTTTAATCAAATTATCGATTTTCGTCTAGAAAATAAGCTCTTAAGCGACTCGCAATATGGTTTTATACCTGGGAGATCATGCAAAGTGTGCCACTTAGCTTTTCTTAACCTCGTCACTTCCCTTCGTAATGAGCAGCAGTCAGTGGTTGTGATCTACTTTGACCTGAGCAAAGCCTTTGACAAGGTACCGTAAAGACGTCTTCTGGTGAAAATGGAAGCCCTCGGCATCCGGCCTCCTCTCCTTGACTTCATTGGTTCCTACTTGTCTTACCGCAGCCAGAAGGCCTTAATAGGTAAAAGCTATTCGATGCCTCAGCCGAGCACGAGTGGCGTTTTTCAAGGCATGATTCTAGTTCCCCTTCTCTTCATTCTGTACATAAACGAAATTTCCACTTTACTCACAAATTCACAAAATTTCGTTTACGCTCTCGAACTCAAGTGCATTTATTCATTTTCTAAAGACACTGCCAATAGTTGCGTTGATAAAATCAACACTGATCTACTTATGCTCTCACGTTGGAGCTCTAGCTGGTAGATGAAATTTTCTCCATCCAAGAGTAGTTTCATGTTTTTTGCCCCGCCAAGCTTTCTGGACCCCTAGTATTTCAAAAAAGTACACTTTTAGAACGATCAACCATAAAAGACTTAGGTCTAAGTTACACGAATAAGCTAGCGTTATCGCCTCATGCAGATCGAATTTCCGCAAAGGCTGCACAGATATTGGGTTTTATATCACATAATTTCTTCCTACCGGAAATAAAGTTAAACCTATACCGCATGTTTGTTCTTCCTATCTTAGAATACTGCAGTCCCCTCTTTGGGCTGATGAACGCCTCTGACCGCAGTAAGATTGAAAAATTTCAGAGGGTTTATACTCGAAGACTATTTTCTCTTCCTGAATCCAGTATCTCTTATACGGATAGATGCCAGTTAGCAAACATTAAATTTCTATGGGTTAGAAGACACGAAGCCGGTCTCTGCTTCCTGTTATGCGTTATTTCTAGCCCAAATCTCCCACGAATTAACGCTCTCACTCCAGTAGATTGACCCTATGCCACTCGTAATTCCTCCATGATCATTTCACCACCCCTTAGCTCCACAACTAACCGTTCTCAATTTTTTTGCCTCCAAATATGCTTTCATATGGAATAATCTTCCACTGGAGATTAGGTTGTCGTCCACATTAGCTATTTTCAAAACCAAATTACGCAAACATTTAACTTCGGAAGATATAAAATCCTTATTGTCTGTTTCCTTCCGAGCTCGTAACTTTTGGATTTTGAAAAGGTACTCCTGGTATTGGAGGCAGTTCCCTTGATATTATATTGGTCTCTAAAAATATTTCCATCATCCTCCGCAGAGTCAATCTTTGCATTCACTTTTTCGTCCCCTCCTTTTTAGTATGCATCACCAACTCTTGACAACCTTGATAATTTCCTCCGAATTTGCAACCCTGACGACGGTCTACAGGTTCAGTTAGTGATCGAGGCGGGTTCTGATGGTTTCGCCTCTTTGATTGGTAGACTATGCAGTCAGCAAGGTTGCATCTCGATGATGATCTCGTGACCTCTACTGTCCCCTCTTTGTTTCGAACCTGCTGTCCAAGATGAGTTCCTCCTCTCTCACCTCCACTGCATCGCCAACTCTTGACAACCTTGATACTTTCCTCCGATCTTGCAACTCCGACGATGGTCTCCAGGTTCAGTTGATAATAAAGGCGGGTTCTGATGGTTTCGCATCTTGGTGGTGGACTATGCAGTCAGCAAGGTCGCATCTCGATGATGATCTCATGACCTCTACTGTCCCCTCTTCGTTTTGACCCTGGTGTCCACGATGATTTCCTCCACTCTCACCTCCACTGGTGGTTAGAAACAGTAGCTCTGACTGCTATATTATCTCTCACATGACAAGGAGCGTTCCGAACCCATATACGTTGTGAGAAACATCACAATACTATCCCATTGCATCTAGCTATTAATTTTTAAGTGAAGCAGTTTTTTTCTGCTAATTTTTTTTAAATTGGCTGCTCGCCGAACTCCGCCTCCGATTTAACCATAGGCGTTTTTTTACTGCTTCCTTTCTAGTTCACCGTATCTGTCAAAGATTGTTGACTATTGTTTTAAAAATACAAATCGTTCTGAATCGGATATGCCTACAATACAACTCTTTGTATGCTATTCATATGGATGCCAACATAGTACAGCAATTATCCACTTTGTATTTATTCATACCGTGATAATAAGTTTGAAATAACGGGGCTCTCTGGGTCTTAAATATACAATTTATTTATTTGTAGATCCCGAAAGACCACACTCATCGATGAATATCAACCTCTCTTCAGAAGCAGAAGTAAAACAGGATGCAACAGAAATGATCGATTGTCGGTGAAGAGGCCGGTGCCCCCTTCCTCACAGTTATAGTTCCGGCATATGGGCAGGTAACCCATAGTATCTATATATCTTAACTTATGGGGACTAACTCTGTATAACATCGTTTTTAGTTACTCCAAAACTTTATTGAGATTGCATATTAGAAACCGAGTTCCAATCTGCTACGGGCTGCATTATTCATGTAAAAGATCACCAGGTTTATTTCCCTCCAAGACAACCAGGTCCAACAGAAAACCCCCATTTGTATTTTGATCAAGTTTTGCAAGCTGTAATAACAGTCCTCGCTGCCCTATGTGAGCATCCATATGAACAGCAGAAACTGAGTAGTATGGTAAACGTATCCGATTCAAAACGATTTACCATTTTTAAGACAAAAGTCAACAATCTTTGGCATATAAGGTGAACTGGAAAAGAAGCAGTAAAAAAACTCCTAGGGTTTAATCGAAGGCGGAGTTCGGCGAGCTGCCAATTTAAAAAAATAGGAGAAAAAAAACGGCTTCACTAAAAAATAATAGCTTAATGCAATGGGATAGTATTTTGATGTTGCTGACAACGTATGAGGGTTCGGAAAGCTCCTTGTCGGGTGAGAGATAATATAGCAGTCAGAGCTACTGTTTATAAACACCAGTGGATGTGAGAGAGAACGAACTCATCGTAGACAACATTGTCGAAACGAAGAGGGGACAGTAGAGGTCACGAGATCATCAACTTGTGGGGACTAACCCTGTTAAACATCGTTTCAAGTTACTCCAAAATTTTATTGAGATTTCATATTAGAAACCGATTTCTTATCTGCTACGGGCTGCATTATTCATGTAAAAGATCACCAGGTTTATTTCCCTTCAAGTCAACCAGGTCCAGCAGAAGACCCCCATTCGTATTTTGATCCAGTTTTGCAAGATGTGATAACATCCATTCCTTTCAACCCAATGGATATCAACGATCTTCTCGCCCAGACAGTAGATACGGACCATATTCATCGGCTAGAAGTCAAAAACATGCTTCAATCGTTCGCCGAGGTTATTGCTTGGTCAACCTAAAATATAGGGCGCACAGACAAATTACGACACGTTATTAATACGGGGTCTTCCGAACCTATCTAGCAACCACCTCGCCACATCCCTTTTTACTACAAATAAGAAGTGGATAAGGTACTAGATGAGTCCCTAAAAAGCCGATATTATCCGTCCGTCAACTTTCCCTTGGGCCTCACCTATTGATATAGTCCCAATGAAGGATGGTGAACTAGGATTGTGCGTGGATCCCCGTCACCGTCTGCTGGTAGAGAATACTGGATCCATAACAGTGAAGGGAGATGGACTACCCCACGCACGTGTGTCAATCTTTCCCCGTCCCGAACATTAATCACTCAATAAGCTGCAGTTTTTCTCCTGAAAAAACTTGAAGGAATGATCAGGAATTTTTTTCACTGTCAGCTCAATCCTCTATTGTATATCAAGAACGAATCACCTCGACGTTTCATTATCTCATTCTGAAATGCTACTGCAGTATTACCCTATTCTACCACCTGACTATTTTTTCCTAAGCAGTTTTTTTGTCCTACCTTCTTTTCGAAAATGAAGGCCTATTGAACTCTGCCTCCATTTTCATGGTAGGAGTTTTTGTTCACTGCCTATTTTTTCTAGTTCACCATTAATTTTAAAACATTGCTAACTGTTGACATAGCAGGACAATTTATGAATTTGTACATTTTATCTGCACACATTGTCATAACTTTATTTCGTTACTAATGTTTGCTTAGACAGTACCTTCCCGGTGCTAACCAAATATAAATTCTAAATTCTAAATTCTAAATGACCATGCGTGCAAACTGGCAATAAATAAATAAATTAATTAATTATCCGTCGTCTTTAGGAAATCTCCTTGTCGAAGACCTATTTGTAGATCCCGAAAGACCACACTCATAGAAGGATATCAACCTCTCTGCAGAAGCAGAAGTAAAACAAGACGCAACATGAAGGATCGATTGTCGGTGAAGAGGCCGGTGTTCCCTTCCTCACAGTTATACTCACGGCATATGGGCAAGCTATAGCTGGTGGTTAGTGACCTACAAGACTCATAAATACCTATCCTCTGGCTATCCACCGGTAACCCATAGCATCTATATATCTTAACTTATGGGGACATACTCTTTTAAACATCGTTTTAAGTTACGCCAAAACTTTATTCAGATTTCATTTAAGGAGCATATTTCCTATCTGCTACTGGCTGCATTATTCATGTAAAAGATCGCCCGGTTTATTTCCCTCCCAGACATCCAGGTCCAGCAGAAGACCGCCATTTGTATTTTGATCACCGTTTTCCAAGCTGCGATCACATCCCTTTCTTGTAACCCAATGGTTATCGACGAACCTCTCGCCCAGACAGTAGATACGGACCATATTCATCGGCAAGAAGTCAAAAAACATACTTTAATCTTTTCCCCGAGGTTATTGCTTGGTCAAAATAAAATATAGGGTGCACAGACAAATTACGACACGTTATTGATACGGGGTCTTCCGAACCTATCTGGCAACCAAGTGGCTTCATCCATATTCACTACAAATTAAGAAGTGGATAAGGTGCTAGATGAGTCTTTAAAAGCCGATATTATCCGTCCGTCGGCTTCCCCTTGGGCCTCACCTATTGATATACTTCCAATGAAGGATGGTGAACTACGATTGTGTGTGGATCCCCGTCACCGTCTACTGGTAGAGAATACTGGATCAATATCAGTGAAGGGAGAAGGACTACCCCGTGCACGTGTGTCAACCTTTCCCCGTCCCAAACAATAATCACTCAATAAGCTGCAGTTTTTCTCCTGAAAGAATGATCAGGAACTTTTTCACTGCCAGCTCAATCCTCTACTGTATATCTCTTTTGACCATGCCTACAAACTGGCAATAAATAAATAATCCGTCCCTTAAGGTAATCTCTCAGTCGAATACCTATTTGTAGATCCCAAAACCGCACACTCATCGAAGGATTTCAACCTCTCTTCAGAAGCAGAAATAAAAAAGAATGCAACACGATTGATTGATTGTCGGTGAAGAGGCAGGTTTCCCCTTCCTCACAGTTATAGTCACGGCATATGGGCAAGCTATAGCTGTTGGTTAGTGACCTACAAGACTCATAAATGCCTATCCTTTGGCTGTGCGCAAGTGCTCTCAATTTAATGATTTATATACCCATTATTTAAAAAGCAGCTTTTTTCCCTAATAACGATTCGGACGTGAATCGGACGCGAATCAAATCCGACGGAACGAATTTTCGGACGAAAATCGGATATGACATGACTACGAATTCGGACGCGAATCGGATCCGAAAATTCGTATCCCGTTTTTCAACCGCACAGTGGAACCCCGTACTCCTTTGGTTAACGCCCATACTATCTAAACGGTTAAAAACGATCCCAATTACATTCTAATAGAATATTTATTAATGATAAGGTGACTCGCGGAAGACTGATTGAGCAAGTAAAATATATTTTGTTTAAAAATATGCAAAGCGTAAGTGTACAAAAATAAATCTTATAAATTTCTCCTAATCAGTAGTCCTGTGTTGACGAACCCGGCAATCCCTCAGCCGTTTCATGAGGTATCCACCCTGTAATGAAAAGACAATAAAATTAGTGATGGTGAGTAAACAATGTGCAGGTTTTTATGCAGTAAATGTTTGTATACAACGTTGATAATTAAAATCTAATTACCGTCAGCACAGTGCCCCAGGGCTGCCTTTAAGCCCCTTTTCTGCAGTCGGTCATATGCCTTTAAAGAGCATTTGTGAAAGCTCGATCGAGCTGCAATTTTTCCGCCTTTTACGGAATATTCCAAAGAGTGAACACGTCTGCGGTGCAAAAGAATTACGTATAAAGGGGAGAGGAAAAAGGCCTTTTTTTCCTGATGGCGACCGTTGAAAGTTAGCCGGTAGGTCACTTCATCGGCGAAGAGCAATGTGTAAACGCGATCAGCAAAATTGCTGACGCTATCGCCGCCAAGGGAGGCCAAATGGGTAACCTAGTTAGACGGTAGGTAATGTCCAGACAACCAACCAATTGCCGTCTGTATGCCCTCTCTGCGACGGCTTTGGTCAGGGCATCTACTTCGTCAAGGGTCGACATTTGTTGTACAATCGGACCCCTTGCAGTAGGCTGGGGCACATGTGTGCCGCAGCTACCAATGTGCACATCCAGGCAATGCCATTTGGCCGCCACCTCCACTTTCTAAGCCTGCAAAATTCCTTTTTTCTTGCATTTGGCTTTGCATTATCCATCGAAAACTTGCTTTTATGGCTGATCGGCTGGGTCTTCTTGTTTTATTACCATGTCGCCTCTTTCGTTTGCGCTGAATCCCGTCTAGGAAGATTATCTATGGAAGGTAATGGCTTATCCGCATATGAAGGAGACTGGACAATAGGCATAGTTATGCTAGAACCGTCGCTACCAGATGAATTGTCCTAAAAAATGGTAACGGTGGTAATTGTTCTGCGTACCGATGACGACGAGAGGAACGGGATGTTCGAAACGAAAACGTTGGAATCTATAGGGCCCAGTATGAAATCCATCTTCAGACATAATGAGCTACAACCCAATAGGAAAAAAAGGGATGAGGAATGCAAAAATATCTAATCCTTCACTGCCTCTCTTCAATTTCCACGAATAAATAGCTGCGGGACTGTTGTGTTGTAGGATTGGTGGACAGCGACCGTTGAACGGTGAGAGTTACAGAGAAAAAAAGCCTAGCCCGTTAGTCTTCCTTATAACCTAAGAAATTCTGCACTAATTATACCTCCCCCTGCATCCTCCACGTGTAAACGCTCTCTCTTCTTTGCTTCTAGGTATAGTTTTCTTTGGAATAACTTGCCAATTGAAATTAGGTCGTTAACTAGTCTATCTGCATTAAAGCGAAGACTGCACATTTATCTTAACACTGATTCTATTTACCTTTTATTTTCCTCATTTTTTCCCAGTAGCTTTCCCCATGACTCGGAGAAAGGACCATCGGGAATTTGAGTAACCCTCTTGAAACTATATTTACGCTACCTCGAGACGCCCATGAACTATAATGTCTCCTTATATCACCCGTCCTCCAAACGATGACGTCATTTGGACGTACAAATTCGGTGATCCACAGTCTTAAATGCTGCGGTTTCTTTGGATACTAACCATCATCAGAATTCAATTCTGGATCCTATGATGCTGAGGACTTAAGTTCACTGACGCATTTTCGTGAGATTCTGTTTCATACGCCTAAGTGATCAAGAACGAATCACCTCGAAGTTTCATTATCTCATTCTGAATTGCTACTGCAGTATTACCCTATTCTACAACCTGCCCATTTTTTCCTAAGCAGTTTTTTTCTCCTACCTTCTATTCGAAAATGAAGGACTATTGAGCTCTGCCTCCATTTTCATAGTAGGAGTTTTTTTCACTGCCTATTTTTTCTAGTTCACCATTTATTTTAAAACATTGCTAACTGTTGACATAGCAGGACAAGTTATGAATTTGTTCATTTTATCTGCACACATTGTCATAAATTTATTTCGTTACTAACGTTTGCTTAGACAGAACCTTCCCGGTGCTAACCAAATATAAATTCTAAAAAAGATGAGGAAAAGTTACCTTCTGACTCAGTCTTCAACATATATATTATGTCTGCGGCATGCTTGGCTGATTCCATGCTGTCCGTCCTCCGTGTCCCATCGTCCAGTGATTTCGATTAAAGGCTTTCCATAGCCACAGTGAATTCCCACAACGAATAGTTCACCAACCAAGGAAAGGCCAAAACCCGCGCTTAGTTTTCTTATGTATAGGGAGCCCATAAATAGCTAAATAAGTTACAACAATATTGCCTATTAGACGCCTGGTAGGGTCTCAAAACTGCTCAGTTAACTGTTTCACAAGTACTAAATGATCGTACTCACCACTGCCCATTGCTGTCACCGTTGAAACATCACTTTCCCCAACCAGCAGCGTTCATGCGTCTGCAGGAAGGTTAGAGGTCAGCCGTCTAATAATCTTCAGAAGACTGCTCTGATGAATCAATCGCATACGCGAGCGTATTGCCTAAGAACTCATAGCCTCTCGAAACGTAGGTTCCTTTTCAATTTTAGGTGTGCTTGAAGAGTTGTTTGGTGCCACGTCAGATACATTTGACGTCCAACTTGCATCCTCGTCAGCAGAGGAAATCTCTAAGTCGTCATATGATGAACTAGAAGAAGAGGTCAGATGCCGCGACGATTAAGATGAGTCGGACGGATACATTTCCCTCATATTCTCGGCAATTTGACGTAAATCATCCAGAAAACCTTTCTGGGCACGTCTCCTTAGTGTTTTCATAGAAACTGCTCAAAATATTCTGCAAAAAAAGCAAAGAAACGGTCAGTATAGACAGAAGAGGGGTGCTGGCAGTTAAGCGACCGCGTCGCAGCACGACAGCGCAGGAAATGGCGTGGCACGGCGCCCGCGGGATTGACAGCTCAGTGCCCGATCGATTTGCCAATAACACTGCGCGCATTCTCTTGCGCCCTTAGCGACGCGTCATCGAGGTTCATTAGCAACCAATCAAATTCCAGATGCGATTGACGTACGACCGTTCGAATCTCGAATCGTATTTCATTGCTATTAGGGTTCTATTGTTAAAACTTTTCAAAAATTTATGTTAATTATCCATTTCCAAATGTTTTTGGATATCGTCTTTATTCTTTTATATAATTTTATGATTTTTATGCAATTTGCTTTAAAACTAACTTTCAAAACTTATTATTTTTTTATCTCTGTCTGTTAGTAGTATAATTTTCCGTTTTAACATCATTTATGGTCTACGTAATTGGAATGCGCAAGGAGCCGCACGCCTAGGTTTTGATATAACTTTATGAAATAAATGGTACTAGCTGTTTCATACAGCTAGATTAAGATAATCAAAACTATGTTATATAATACAAATATGAATACTGTAGGGGTGAAAGACGGAAAAGACTGAAAGTTTCTTACCGTTGAACTCTCCTTGCTCCTTATCTATTTTAACATTTTTAAGCAATCAGTCAACTAAGTTTTATTAGTCGGCAGACCCCACACCGGAATCGACTGTGCTCGCATCTGATTGGAGCCCTAATAACAATTCGGACGTGAATCGGACGCGAATCGGATCCGACCGTACGAATTTTTGGACGCGAATCGGATCCGAAAATTTGTATCTCGTTTTTCAACCGCAAATCGGAACCCCTTACTCCTTTGGTTGACGCCCATAATAGCTAACCGGTTTAAAAACGATCCCCATTACATTCTAATCGAATATTTATTAATGATAAGGTGACTCGCGGAAGACTGATTGAGCAAGTAAAATATATTTTGTTTAAAAATATGCAAAGCGTAAGTGTACAAAAATAAATCTTATAAATTTCTCCTAATCAGTAGTCCTGTGTTGATGGACCCGGCAATCCCTCAGCCGTTTCATGAGGTATACACCCTGTAATGAAAAGACAATAAAATAAGTGATGGTGATTAAATAATGCGCATGGTTTTATGCAGTAAATGTTTGTATACAACGTTGATAATTAAAATCTAATTACCGTCAGCACAGTGCCCCAGGGCTGCCTTTAAGCCCCTTTTCTGCAGTCGGTCATATGCCTTTTAAAGAGCATTTTTGAAAGCTCGATCGAGCTGCATTTTTTCCGCCTTTTATGGAATATTCCAAAGAGTGAACACGTCTGCGGTGCACATGAATTAGTTAATAATAAGAAATTTCTTACCCAAAAGAATTACGTATAAAGGGGAGAGGAAAAAGGCCTTTTTGTCCTGATGGCGACCGTTGAAAGTTAGCCGGTAGGTCACTTCATCGGCGAAGAGCAATGTGTAAACGCGATCAGCAAAATTGCTGACGCTATCGCCGCCAAGGGAGGCCAAATGGGTAACCTAGTTAGACGGTAGGTTATGTCCAGACAACCAACCAATTGCTGTCTGTATGCCCTCGCTGCGACGGCTTTGGTCAGGGCATCTACTTCGTCAAGGGTCGACATTTGTTGTACAATCGGACCCCTTGCAGTAGGCTGGGGCGCATGTGTGCCGTAGCTACCAATGTGCTCATCCAGGCGATGCCGTGTGGCCGCCACCTCCACTTTCTAAGCCTGCAAAAGCCTTTTTTCTTGCATTTGGCTTTGCATTATCCATCGAAGACTTGCTTTTATGGCTGATCGGCTGGGTCTTCTTGTTTTATTACCATGTCGCCTCTTTCGTTTGCGCTGAATCCCGTCTAGGAAGATTATCTATGGAAGGTAATGGCTTATCCGCATATGAAGGAGACTGGACAATAGGCATAGTTATGCTAGAACCGTCGCTACCAGATGAATTGTCCTAAAAAATGGTAACGGTGGTAATTGTTCTGCGTACCGATGACGACGAGAGGAACGGGATGTTCGAAACGAAAACGTTGGAATCTATAGGGCCCAGTATGAAATCCATCTTCAGACATAATGAGCTACAACCCAATAGGAAAAAAGGGATGAGGAATGCAAAAAATATCTAATCCTTCACTGCCTCCCTTCAATTTCCACGAATAAATAGCTGCGGGACTGTTGTGTTGTAGGATTGGTGGACAGCGACCGTTGAACGGTGAGAGTTATAGTGAGAATAAAAGCCTAGTACGAGAAGATGAGGAAAAGTTACCTTCCGACTCAGTCTTCAACATATATATTATGTCTGCGGCATGCTTGGCTGATTCCATGCTGTCCGTCCTCCGTGTCCCATTGTCCAGTGATTTTGATTAAAGACTTTCCATAGCCACAGTGAATTCCCACAACAACAAATAGTTCACAAACCAAGGATAGGCCAAAACCCACGCTTAGTTTTCTTTTGTATACGGCATTTTGACCGTCGATTTTGACGAGGTCCACCGTATGCTCCACACCAGGTGGTGCAGGGACGGTGACTTGCGCTTGAATTAGTTTTAAGTAATAGTAGCCTTGCGCTGCAGCTACCGCACTCTCTCCTCCTCCCCCACCTGAGCCCGGTGTCAAGACAGAGTCAAGACGACCGGAGATGGGAGAGGGCGCAGGTGGCTGGCGCGGCCGGACCGTCCCTGGGTGTGCCACCACACCTGGCTCGGATCCCACGGAGTGGGAGTGCCATAAAGGCCACATTAAGAAGGAGCCATTGCAACCTGACTCTCAGTCCGCCAGTCAGCCACTCCACACAAAAACACACATTGGGCTGACCACGCGGTCCGAGTTATCCCGTCAGTTGGCAACCTTCCAAGCCACGGCTTTTAGCGCACCGTGATAGTTTCAAGCGCGTCAGATTGTTTATAGTGAGGAAAATACGCTGAGCTATCGACCTCACTCTCTCCCCCACCCCCACAATCAGATGACTGTCCGAGCTGGTCAGTTGTCTGATGCGGAAGCAGGCGCAGCTGCTGGTGACCTCGTCTACGTGTACTACGTACACGACCTGGCCCCCCAAACACAAGCACCAGGATTTCAAACAACAGGGGGTTGAACGGCTTACATCTCACATGTGTGAGATAGCCAGAGGTCACGTTAAGAAGGAGCCATCGCAGCCTGACTCTCAGACCACCAGTCAGCCACTCCAAACAACACACATTGGACTAACTGCGAGGTCTGAGTGTAATTGTCAGTTGGCAACATTCCAACCGCGGCACTCAACTTTACCGCACTCTCTTCTCCTCCCCCACCTGAGCCCGGTCTCATGACACAGTCAAGAAGATGGGAGAGGGCACAGGTGGCTGGCGCGGCCGTAGCCGCCCCTGGGCGTGCCACCACACCTGGCTTGGATCCCACAGAGTGGGGGTGCCATAAAGACCACATTGAGAAGGAGCCATTGCAGCCTGACTCTCAGTCCGCCAGTCAGCCACTCCACACAAAACACACATTGGGCTGACCACGCGGTCCGAGTTATCCCGTCAGTTGGCAACCTTCCAAGCCACGGCCTTTTAGCGCACCGTGATAGTTTCAAGCGCGTCAGATTGTTTATAGTGAGGAATATGCGCTGAGCTGTCGACCTCAATCTTTCCCCCACCCCCACAGTCAGACTACTGTCCAAGCCGGTCAGTTGCCCGATATGGGGGAGTGGGCGCATTGGCTGACGGATCAGCGTACCCGTCTTCGCGCGCCACAGCATGACCTGGCCCCCATAACGCACACACCAGGATTCACAAACTCAGGGGATATGGAGCAGCCATCGCCGTCTGACTCCCAGTCCACTGGTCAGCCACTTGACACACACAGCACATACACTGAGCCGACGGCGTGGTCTGGTGGAAGCGTCAGATTGGCAGACTTCCCAGCCACGGTTTCTAGGAAACCGTGATATACTCTGGTAAATGGTGATTGTGAGGGTGTTGTCGATGTATTGGTGTAGGTAGTGTGCGCTGATGTAGCTTAGCCTCCGGTGGTTTACCGGAGGTTGTCGTGGAGGCGCATGTGTCCTAATAGGCCCATGCGGTGTGTAAATGTGCGGGAGCAGTGAGGGCAGTGAAGGCGGGCGCGTCGACTGTATGTCGGAGCCCCAGGCACTGGTTCACCAGCCTCCGTGCGATGGATTCGCAGGTGACCGACCAGGCCGATGCGTGAGTTGAAGGTGCGGGCGCAGTGTAGGCAGGAGAAATCGGTAGAGGCTGGGGGATGTCATTCATGGTAGTTGGGGGTGTCAGGGGCGCTAAGAATGGCAGGAGCTGAGGGTGTGCATGGTGTATCGGTGTTGTCGGCATTGTGGTGTATTCCGCTGTCATGGATGCGCATGTAACCGAATAGGCCCATGCGATGAGTGAATGCGCGAGGACAGTGAGGGCAGTGGAGGCGACGATCTCTGCTGTGTAATGGTGTTCCAGGCACTGGCTCACCGGTCTCTGTACGATGTATTCGCAAGTGACCGACCAGGCCGATGCGTGAGGTGAATGTGCGGTCGCATTGAGTACAGCTTAGGAGAGTTTCCCCATCGCTGATGATGGTGGTGGTGGAGGTAATGAAGGCGAAGGCGGTTGTGGTTGTGGTGGTGGGTGGTTGTGGGTAGCAGGCGATGAGTAGATGGATGTGGTCTCTATGATGGTGGGAGTAATGGAATTGATTCCAGGAGTGAGGGTGGGAGAGTCAGAAGGAGGGTTGGCCGAATTTGACATAGAAATTGAAATTGTCGGATTGTTGGTGCATTGCGTCCGAAGATGTCCAACCAGGCCGATTCGCGCGCGGAAGATGCGTTGACAGCGCGGGCATGTTGGCAGGGCCTGGGCATTGGCGGTGTTGGTCCGGTGCGCTGGTGACTTTCGTGCCACTCTTTTTGCCTTGGCGGCGGCGATCCGGTTGGCCTCATAGATTGCTGAACCAGTCTTCACTGATCTTCTCCATGCCCGTCTATCCTGAGCGAGGTCCTCCCAGGTCACCGAGTTGATTTGCAGTTGCTTCAGCGATTTCTTCAAAGTGTCCTTGTAGCGTCATTTTTGACCTCCCTGCCGGCGAGAACCCGTAGCGACATCTCCGTAGAAAAGTCGTTTGGGTAGTCGCTCGTCGTCCATTCTTACCAGGTGGCCGCTCCATCGCAGTTGCACTTGCCTCAGCATGGTATGGATGCTGAGGATTCCGGTCCGCTCCAGGACTTCCGTGTCCGGGATCCTGTCTGAGATGAAAGTTATTCAGCTTCCTGGCTTGGTTCGAGTAGACTGTCCAGGTTTCCGCTCCGTAAAGGAGTGTCGTCAAGACGACGGCCTTGTACATCTTCAGTTTGGTGTTCAGGTGAATGCCGTGGCGATTCCACACGGAGGCCTGCAGCCGGCCGAAGGCCTGACTAGCTTTGGAGATCCGTTGGGCAACCTCGTCATCGATTCTCGTGTTGCGCGACATCGTGCTTCCTAGATAAGCGAAGGTTTCTACGTTTTTGAGTTGAGCACCGTTGACATTGATTTGAGGAGCATTGTATTCCGTGCTGGGTGGCGGCTGGTGCATGACAACCGTTTTGGCTGTACTGATTGTTAATCCGAAATCGGCGCAGCCTTCGGCGAAGAGGTCCATGCTCCTTTGCATGTCCTACTCCGTCACGGTGTTAAGGGCGCAGTCGTCCGCGAAGAGCAAGTCCTGGACTGTAGTCGTAGACACGCGCGTAAGAGCCTGCATACGCCGACTGTTGAGAAGGTGCCCGTCGGTTCTGTAGGCGATGCGGATACCAGGCTGCTCATCACGGTAGGCGTCCATCAGCAAAGCCGAGAACATGAGACTGAAGAGGGTGGGGGCCAGTACGCAGCCCTGCTTCACTCCGTTGGTCACTGCGAATGCTTCGGATACCGTCCCGTTGTCAGTGACGCGCGCCGTCATCCCGTCATGAAGCTGACGCACCATGTGCATGAACCGCTCAGGACAGCCGAATTTCTGCATGACTTTCCACAGTCCGTCACGATTCACCGTGTCAAAGGCTTTCGTTAGATCCACGAAGGTAGTGTATAGGTGAGTTCGCATCTCCTGACACTTCTCTTGTAGCTGGCGGGCGGCAAAGATCATATCGGTTGTTCCGCGGTGTCGGCGGAAGCCACATTGGCTTTCCGGGAACAGGCCCTGCTCTAGGTGACCGTTAAGACGATTGAGAAGGATACAGGCAAAGATCTTCCCGGCGATGTTGAGCAACGAGATGCCTCTGTGATTATCACAGAGTTGCCGGTTCCCCTTCCATTTGTAGAGATGGACGATGGTCGCGTCTTTGAAATCCTGAGGAACTTGTATTTGGCGCCACATCTCCTGGAAGATTGTTGTGAGTTCTGCCATCAGCAGGGGCCCACCGTGCTTGTAGACTTCCGGTGGGATTGCGTCGGATCCCGGTGCTTTACCGCTGGAAATCTGCTGCACGGCCCGGATGGTTTCTGGTAGGGAAGGCGGCAGATCCAGGTCATTGTTCGTGTCCACTTGAGGGAGCCGGTCAATGGCAGCATCGGAGATGGCTGATGAGTAAGTAAGGACACTTCTGAAGTGCTCGGCCCAGCGCTTCAGAATTTGCGATTTCTCTGTCAGCAGTGTTGTGCCGTCAGAGCTGAGCAGCGGTGCGGACCCCTTGATGCAGGGGCCGTCGATGGCCTTGATGGCTTTGAAAAAGTTTTGATTTCATTGCGGTCCACATACCCCTGGATTTCCTCAGTCTTTCGGATCATCCAGGCATCCTGCATCTCCCGCAGCCGTTGTTGTACAAGGCGCCGGCATCTGAAAAAGGCTGCTTTGGTGGCGTCAGTCCGAAGGTACATATAGGCTTTGTGTAGTCTATTCTTCTCCGCGAGTAAGTTGCTGATGTCGGCGTCATTGTCGTCAAACCAGTCCTGGTGTCGACGGTGTGCGCGTCCGAGTACATCGAGGGCGGTGGACTGGATGACATTTCGCAGTTGACACCATCGTGTCTCCACGGTAGCGTTATCATCTGGAGCATGCAGGTCCTCCAGTTTCTCGGCTATTTGGTTGCTGAAATCAAAACAGTGAGCAGGCAAATTTAATAAAAGAGTATTTAACTTACATGGTGGCCTCTAACCTTGGGGCCTTCGTCGGGGTTGCAGTCGAAGCCTCATCTGAGAGATGACGAGGCGGTGATCGGTCCAACCATCGTCCTCGCGGATCGCCTTGGTTACCAGCACGTCCTGTCGATCTCGCCTCCGGACGAGAACATAGTCCAGCAGATGCCAGCGCCGTGACCGAGGGTGCATCCACGTGGCCTTCTCCCGCGTCGGAAGGCGGAAGAAGGTGTTGGTCAGCAGGAGATGGTGTTCCGCACACGTGCGAAGAAGAAGGAGGCCGTTATCGTTGCAGCTACCGAGACCGTGGGGACCCAGCACTCCCTGCCAGGCAGCGCGGTCCGTCCCGACGCGGGCATTGAAGTCACCAAGGACAATTAACTTGTCCTCTTTTGGCACAGTCGCCAGCAAGGCGTGCAGGTCCTCGTCGAATTTGTCCTTCGCCGCATCAGAGCTCGTCATTGGGGGAGCGTAGGCGCTGCTGATGGTGGCGAACTGGTCTCCCCGAAGAGGCAGGCGGAGGCTCATCAGGCGATCATTGATACCCTGCGGCAGACAGGGCAGACGTCCCACGATGTCGTTACGGATGGCAAAGGCAACACCAGCGTCGATTCGCTCTGCCTTTGGCCGGCCACTCCAGAAGAAAGTGTAGCCGGCCCCCACCTCCTCCAGCTGACCCTGCTCACAGAATCGGGTCTCGCTGAGAGCAGCAATGTCCACCTTGTAGCGCGCCAGTTCCCGAGCGACTAGCGCCGTCCTTCGTTCCGGCCGGTTGCTCCTAGGATTGTCTAAAAGGGAGCGAACATTCCAGGCTCCTAGTGTGAGTGGACTCACCCGAGCAGCCTGGAGAGTATGGGGAGGGAAATAGGGGCGGGGGTATTGTTGTTTGTTTGAGTTTTACGACCGCGCAGTTTGCGATCGGCGAGCCACGGCCAGCTGCAGAAGACATGAGACCCAGCATTTTTTAGGGCACATTTTCTAGCCCCTTTCTCCGCGAGGAGGCAAGCAGTGCTATCCCTAAATAGGGCTGCTCGCACATCCCAGACGGCTGCCGAACTCCACTATGGGTCACGGATTTGTTTTAGTGGGAGAACGACCCGAGTTAGTCTGGGCCGCCTACGGGGTTGCTGTCGCCCCCACCGTAGGACTTTTTGAGAGGGGGAGGTGGGAAGTTCGGGAGTCAGACATACCGAGTGTGGAGGCACACACAACACCGGAGACCCTCACCTGGTTTAGCCCGCCGGTCGTGACGGTTGCCCGGGGTGAGGCCGCTGGGAAGAACCCAACTTCGAGGAGCCAGAGGTGAGAGTTGGGCACCAGTTAGAGGCGGCCACAGGAGCATTCACCACCTGTACGAGACAAATGGAGCGACCAAATGCAAGCTGTGTGGTGCTGCCCCTAACTAGCACCCCATACACCCCTTTCATATGTATAGGGAGCCCATAAATAGCTAAATAAGTTACAACAATATTGCCTATTAGACGCCTGGTAGGGTCTCAAAACTGCTCAGTTAACTGTTTCACAAGTACTAAATGATCGTACTCACCACTGCCCATTGCCGTCTCATTTGAAACATCACTTTCCCCAACCAGCAGCGTTCATGCGTCTGCAGGAAGGTCAGAGGTCAGCCGTCTAATAATCTTCAGAAGACTGCTCTGATGAACCAATGGCATACGCGAGCGTATTGCCTAAGAACTCATAGCGTCTCGAAACGTAGGTTCCTTTTCAATTGTAAGTTTCTTGAAGAGTTGTTTGGTGCCACGTCAGCTACATCTGACGTCCAACTTGCATCCTCATCAGCAGAGGAAATCTCTAAGTCATCATATGACGAACTAGAGAAAGAGGTCAGATGCCACGACGATTAAGATGAGTCGGACCGATACATTTCCCTCATATTCTCGGCAATTTGACGTAAATCATCCAGAAAACCTTTCTGGGCACGTCTCCTAAGTGTTTTCATAGATAATGCTCAAAATATTCTGCAAAAAAGCTAAGAAACGGTCAGTATAGACAGAACAGGGGTGCTGGCAGTTAAGCGACCGCGTCGCAGCACGACAGCGCAGGAAATGGCGTGGCACGGCGCGCGCGGGATTGACAGCTCAGTGCCCGATCGATTTGCCAATAACACTGCGCACATTCTCTTGCGCCCTTAGCGACGCGTCATCGAGGTTCACTAGCAACCAATCAAATTCCAGATGCGATTGACGTACGACCGTTCGAGCCTCGAATCGTATTTTATTGCTATTTGGGAGGTACCTATCCCTTCGAAACAACCGCAGACGTTTCTCCCACTGTCGAATGAATAATCTTGAACGTCAATAACCGACGATTCTTGACTCTTACCTTTCTTACCCTGATAAATTCATTCCAATTCTTTATAGCCTTTTTAACTAGAAATTTGGCTATTTCTAAACCTTTGAACGCCGGTTATTTAACTTACAACACAATTGTCCTTTCGAACACTGCTATTTAAGCAAACAAACAAACCAAAGCTTACGTGGTTAATGAAAAGAGGAGTTTGTTTAAGGTTTTCCCCTGTGTTTTGAGGATTTGACGGCGCCCAAGCATATCGTTGTCCAACGCTCAGTCTGCATCCCTACCCCGACCCTGCAGTTGCCCGCAGCGTTGCACTCCTCGCTGGTTATGCAACGGAAATGAGAGAATTGTACCCATTGCATACGCAAAATGTCTACATGTAACGCTCCCTTCTTTATTTTCTTTGTACCCTTTCATACATTTATATCTTTCTTACAAGCATAATCCGTTTCCTACATTTTTACTGTTTTTTCTAACGACTGCTGTATTTGCGTGATCGGCATGATGTCTAGCGACTCTGTTCAGTACTCGCACCAAATGAAATGACTACAGGTGCCTTAATCGCCCGTGTGATTGCCAACCTCGAAGTCTTCGGCCGCTACAGCCCAACAAAATTCAAAGCAAATGACATAAGCGACCATCTGTGTATATTACGATTGGTGAAGTATTATTGACGTGCAAATAACCGGCTTCAACTTCCGTATTAAAGTCCTCCATTGCTCTTTAGTCATGCCCCCGATTTATGCCATTTTCTCATTAGTATGACATTCACAATTTTTCACTTCATTTCTATTTAATTTTTGCATGTTTAAGGTTGATTTATTTTTCGTTTGTTTGTTGGCATCACTCGAAATAGACTTGCGTAACGGTTACGCAACCGCCAACGCGTTTAGAAGTACTGGGATGACGGAGTGTCACGGAAGTAAATGCACATGTGATAGCACACGTAATACGATGATAAGACTTCCGAAATTTAAAAGAAGTTAGCAACAGACTAGGATAATAATTAAACGTCAATTAGGCCTCACTCGTTCAAGCTCGATCGGGCAGCGCTGCAGTCGGATACGCTAGGGAACACATTTATGTAGAAGAGGATTGCTGTAGTACTCCCAGCAGTTGATCGATGACTAAGAAGGCCTAAGAATGAAACTTAAAAGAAGGTAATTGGGTCTTAGTGAAGTCAAGTGCATGCATGCACGCTCCACACAGTTGCTGTGCCACCGCACAGGGCATACTGAATGTGCCAATTAAGCATGTAGTCAACTATATGTCCGTACGAGTATGGACGAATAAAGCCTATGTGAGTGCAGGTCATCCCTGATTGAGATGACTAGTGAGGGAGAAGAGTCGCGGGATATTGTGCCGACAGCAGAAGGTTGGTAAGTTGGTACTGGAGAGTGTTTCTACGTTAATGTGGATAAGGAAATGGGTATGGCATGAGATCACGCAGAGTCGGTCCTGAATGGGATCTGGAGTGAAGTGAGGCCAATAATTACAGACACATTCGAGCAACTTTTGGACTGTTCGGGCTGGGGCCTGATGGCTGTGTAACGCCCACGTTTATCTTTGGGTAGGCGTAACCTTCCGACAACCCTATTATCCAAATTCGTCGACCAACATCCAACAATCCCTCATGGGCTCATCCTTAATTCCCCTTATCTTAATGTCTGCAGTTGAGTGTTTATCTCCGTTTATTATGGTATCAAAGAGGGTGCATCTGACCTGTGGTTTCTGACCGACAACAAGTCGTTCGTAGGAGACGAGTTCAGAGAGAATTCGGAATGTGAAGTGCAGGCAATATCGACCAACTGCTTTCAATGAGTGTATAACTCCGAAGTGTATTTACAGACTTACTGACGGAGATACGGATGCGTTGGCTGTCGCGGCTGCCATAACACGAGTAAAAACCTTGGTGAAGAAACTTCCGCGTGCTGGCAGCGCAGAGATTTCATCCAATTTGAGCTTCCTTGTCATCGTCTTGACCCTTGGATAGGGCCCCGACTGCAAGGCCGTGGTAGCGTCATGTCACAGCGTCGTCATCTGACTTAAAAACATCTTGAATTACCAATTTACTAGACCTGAACGCAGTTTCATCGTGCTAACTTCACGTTTGCTGTAGTGATAACAGGGATCACTCTTTCCTCCACTGTGTACCAGTAGCAAGTTTGTGCCGAGCCGACTTGAGTGACTGACGTGCCAGTGGAGCCCCTTTGGGGGCATGCCACCTATAATGGCCTCACCTAACAAGAAGATAATTTTTATAACTGGACCGCTTCACTGATGGGTATTATTATAAGGGACAATTAGGAGACATGGCAGCTCCCGGTTCGCATACCAAAGTTATATTCCACTTTGTCAGCTTTTCAAACCACCACTGCTCCCCCGTCGCTCTATTTACGGAGGTATCTTGAGTTGGCTGTGACATGTTAACGGACAGACCAGGTTCTACCCTTACTGACGGCTTTTCTTCCCGACGTTCCGAGCTTCTGCTTGCCTTTTTCTTCCAACATATAACCCGCAGCATGGCGGACGCAGGGGCGGTGACTTGCAAGTGAATTAGATTATGCTAATAGTTGTCTTGTGCAGCATCTACTGCAATCCCTCCTCCATCACCCACCTGTGTTCGGTGTCATAACAGATTTAAAGCCGGAGGCGGGATCGGGTGTAGTAACTGACAAATCTAAACAGTCCGTCTACGCGTGACGCACACGCCTAGTCCGCGCGTAATGGACGAGTTCTTTACAGAGATAGGAAATGAGCTGCTCGGATTCACACGAAGGCCATTCTAAGGAGTCTTTGCAGCCTGCCTGCATCCCGAGTTATCTCGCCAGTGGGCAGGTCTCAAAGCCACGAGTTTTAGCGCACTGTGATAGTTCGTCATATGGTTTAAGGTGATGAAAATGCGCTGGGTGCCAGGAGTCCTCAGAGTTGACGTTATTCTCCCCTCTCTCAGGCATCAGTTCACCGTCGTAGCTGGTCAATCACGTGGTACCTGGTTATATGCATGCTGTCGGTCACTGATAGTTTTATGGTTATATAAAAGCCTGCAATAGGGAAATGGCCCTTAACCAAAAGCCTTTTGCTTACTGTCTAGCATATTTTCGTACTCTTGCTTTTCAGAGCAACTTGCGAGACCGTTTAAGTTCCTATAAACGAAGTGTCGTAGATTCGATTTTGAATCTGATCGTGTGACAGGTATTTTTTGTTTATGTAACCCTTCACCCACTGCTCACACCTTTTCTTTATGGTACTCAGAGCTCAATCCATCTCCTTTGTTTCTCTTAAGTACCAAAAATGTCGACCGACCTCATCCTCAAGCGAAAGCTTGTGGCCTTGGGTTATCCTATAGCGAACGAGTTTTCAATTAACTGTAAGCGTTTAACATAATTCCTTAAGTGCTAAGCGGACACGGATTTTAGAAATGTTTTGGTCTGGTTAGAAGATCGTGTCATACGACTGTTACCGATTGCGGATCGTTTTCGGGATACAGACTCAGAGGAGTGGACACGGTTTGAGGCCTCGGTAATCACAATTTTCTCATCACACACCTTTCAGTATCTCTCCAAGTTAGGCTGTCCGTTTACGAGTAATAATGCCTCCTGTGCTCTGGATTGGGTGCTGAATCGTGGACTTGAACTACAGTCGACTGAAGAAGGTTTTGACATTTCAGACTCGCTTAATTCATACAGATGCGAAGATTAATGCGTCGAATGTGCCTTCTTCTCAAACTTCTACACCCCCCAAGGACGGCAGCATTTTCGGCAATATTGACAGTAAGTCCGTAACGATCTAGCTCTGACGTTCAAAGCCGAAAGTGAAGTTTTTAAAACTGGAGTTCAGAAGCTTTCAAAACTGCTTCGCATACCATCACATGCTGACCCTAAACAAACCTTTAAGGTACGCGTTTTCTGCTAGTATTTTCACCTTTTAGGCCATTTGTCTTCTCATAGAACAGAAGTTGTCCGAAGAGGCCATCCAGCAGGCGAATGCTGAACATGGGGAAAAGGTACGTTTTCCCAGCAGCAACGCTTTTTTGGTTACCTGGCTTGATAATCGTGGTACTTCCGAATTAATACTCCGCAGTTCTAAGCATTCCTCTCCTAAATTTTATAGCCCACTTTCTCGTTTATTTGAGTTCTAGAATGTTACTTGGCAGCTCCAGTTAAATTGGAGACGAATTTCTTACAGCTAGACTTTCCCATAAGCCAGATTTCCCACAAGATTCTAGACTGCAGCCTCCGGCCTGTGGTCAGATCTAATAAGCGAGAAATTCCATGAGAGGTCGCCAGAGCCTGGATTTTGTGGGCAATTACTAGCGCTGAGCTGCCTGACCGGCCAAGCTGACGGCAAAACGTAAGTTGGAGAAGAGCAACCAAAACTCCTCTTGTCATTATCGGTGCCTCCTCCTGCGGATCTGTAGTCTCTCCATTTTCAATCTGCCCCTTGTGAGCGTCTCACAACACTGCTTCGTCTGCCGTTGTAAAAGTGGAGAAAACTAATGAACTTCTAACTTTTTTGTTCGTCGCTCATAGCCAGCACATTAGAGGACTATAGAGTAATCCCTCATAAGGAAACCTTTGGTAACTGTAGATTGACATGTTGACGGAGAAGGAGATCTGTCTAGGATTCGATGTCGCCGATCCACATGTCCGCGCAGCTGCTGTGGCACTCAGGCTGATGCACTGTTTAGAGCTTCGCCAACTTCAGAACCAAATTAACTCCGCGATTGTTCAAGTCCAGAGACTCACTGCTGACCCGAAAACAGACGAAAAACTCGGACAGGTTGGATTTTAGTAGCTGTAATCTATTTTCTTTAACTAAAACACCGCAACTTCTGCCTGCCTGCCCTAATAAAGCTCATATCTTTCCTGTTTCTACCTCAGACACTCAGTAACTGAGAGAGGGATGGTAGTAAGTGTGTGCATCTTTAGTGAGCTAATACGGGGGAGGAGGCTGATTTACGAGCAATCGTGGTTATGATAACATAGAAAGCAAAAATAAGTTCAAGTGTTCAGACAGGATATGAGGCAACCATCGCAATGAGAATGGAGCATGGCGGGTGAAGTGAGTTCGGTGTAGACAAAGGAATATAACATTCAACTGCAGTAGACGCCGAGACGTAGGGTATGGAAGGGCTCAACGGGTTCGCTCTGTTCCAATTCGACAGCGCTGAGGAAGGCCGTGGTGGCGGTGGCTTTCGAGTCTGGATCACTGGTACTGGAGCTGGAGAGTACCTCACCTAGCAGACACCAAACACGGCTGTTGGTGGAATCCACCGCCAACGCGTCCCGAAGCACCTGCTCAGCCAATATGTACTGCTCGCTGTCTCGCAGTATCCGTGCCTTTGAATATGAGTGGGGGGCATATAATTAGATTCGGGTAACCAGATCACGATGCTGTTAGAAACTCTGCTCGGAAGAAAATACTGCCGAGGGTAGCTGAAAAATGGTGACTCTAAGGGGGGCTGGGTGGCGGACTCTAAGGTGGTAGAAATTTGGCTAAAAGGCGACGAGTAACAGGCTTGGTTCAAGTATCGAAACTATGGTGCGTGTTGGGCCGAAAGGATTCCCCGTCAGTGCGTTGGAGCTTGTGGAGCATGCCAGGTTCGACTGGTCGAGTGCGGCCCCTACCCCGAAAGTTTTACGAACTTCTACTGTAAAAAAGAACCCGAGCTATGGAAAATCGCTATCGGCCAGCTATAGTATGCAACGTATCTCCAGAGCGCATACTTTCAATGCAGTTAATAGACTTAAACGAAACTTAACAAAAGAACCTAGCGTAATGGCAAGGATTGAAATAAAAGAAGTGAAGACGAAGCTCACTAACTGTGCGATCGGATAAGAACGAGTGCTTAGCGGATCAAGTTGCCAGTGGCGTAGCTGACTGACGGCGATTTTCCAGAGGCCGCGTGCAAAACCTACGTCGAAGATTCATATCGCAGCCTCCAACTACGGACGCTGTACTGTCTGCATAACTCTGTGTGTGGATATCACCGTCGACGCCTTTGCTAGGCACACTTACCTTTTTGGAGTGCGTTGTAGGCTTGATTCAAGTTAACGCTCTAACCACGGCCAACTTAATTATTAGAGGGTTTTAGCAATCTTGAATAATTCATTGGCCTAATTGCGAAAAACTCGACGTCCTCAGTGAAATTCGAACTCACGACAGCAAAAGGAAGGTCTCAGTATAACCAGCGCTCTAACAAACTGAGCTACGAGGCCCCACCGGTAGCAATAAGGTTAATCACGCTTTAGCTATTCAAATTTGCCAAAATCACTCAATAATTTTAATTGTCATACCTACCTGACAGCATCAGTGTCAATACTACTGTATTTTCATGTAGCAGAAATTCGTTAACTGGAAGTTTTGGTTGACGCATTTGAACTGGTTTCTGATTGATTGGCGCATCTACCCCGAGTTACATCACACAACTGCCTAAAATCGCGTGATTAGAGACGAATCACAGGAAATAACCAGCCCTTTCTCATGAAAGAATCGGACGCTAACAATGAAATAATGGGACGAATTACCAGAGCATAGAGTGCCTTGACGTGCGAAGGATTTATGGCGATAGCACTCTCGTACATGGCCCTGGCGCTTTCCACCTGCCCATCTGCCTCCAGAACACGTCCACGCTGGGAAATCGAAAAAAAACGAGAATTAAAATTTGTTACCAGACACTGTTGATTACGGGGCCGTTTTACAACTTACCAAATAGATAAGTTCGTGGCTCAGCTGGGAGCGGGAGATTGCTTCCTCAACGCAGGCCTGTGCATCCCTTTTGCGGTCCAGCGATAAGTAGAGTTCCGCTGACCGACAGAAAATGGGCGAGAAGAGGAGCGATGATTAGAAAACCCAGTGGGGAAGGGTGGGAAGCCCAGAAATCCTACACAACACTCCCCTCTAGGAGCTACTTCGAAGGATAGCAAGCATGCAGCTGCAAATAGCTTTGGGACACAGGGATGCGATCTATCTTTCATCAAATTAAGTATCAAAGGTTGCCCCATCCCAACCAATAGTCGAGAGAGGGAGCGCCTTCATTGTGGGACAGTAGTCAATTGCAGCGAAAGGTTCTTCAAACACGACACAGTTGGGTAGAACAGTTGACGTGAGTGCATTGCGCATCAAAGAGGTGTAGGCCAGTGGGGAGGGGGGAGCTACAGCCGGCGCGCACCATCGATCAGATGCATCAGACCGGACCCCCTTCGGTAACAGGACACCAAATTGATTTGTTTAATCAAAAAGGGCGTAAACTAGAACGTGATAGACTAAAACAATGTATTAACTTCAACCGGTATAAGTCACCCCGAACGGCAAAAGATGCTAAGCATTTGCAACGGACAACTGTAGGGGTAGTGTGACTTGGCGCTGGTTCGCGGTGAAGGTGTTAACACATGATGGCCAAGCAAATGTCTTATGATTCTGAAAACCAAAGCAGTTCTTTACAAGTCGGGCACGCCTAGCAACGTCTTTTAGCATCGACACTAGTACTTTACCCTTTCCTAGTTGATGCACGGTTTTCCTTGTTTTTAATACCACCATTTATTACCTTTTTAGGCGCAGTACCAGCAACCGAAGGTTCTGGTTGTAATCCAGATCTAGCTAGACGCACATGCCACTTTAACTTTCGGGCTAACGCTCTCTTGAATGAGCTTGGGAATGGAGTTAACTGACCATATCGTCTTTGAGAAGAAGTAGATGCGATCGCTGGGACAAGAGCTTGATTCGCCTGACGTTTCGGATTCCAACTCGAACCTATTATCAGAGACAGTATCATATGCATCACAGTATCGTTTTTTTCTACCCTAGTAACGATAGTTTGACATCGGGAGAGAGGTAGGGGGAGGCATGATCTACCAGCTGAAGATAAGACGATTATTTTAGGTTGCTGCGTGCGAAATACATACTCACACAGGATTTCGCACAAGAAGTGCGGGCGCAGACATCGACTTGCTCGATGTTTGGATGCTGGCGGTAGGAAACGAACAACCCAAGAGCCTTTAATTCTCAGAAATCGGTTGTCTTATGCGCCAGACAGTGCCGTGTTGCGTCACCAATCAGTGGCGGGAAATGAGTGTTGACTATGCAAGCGATCATCGTGCCCGCATTCAATTAATTATTTTACGGAAGCAACACATAAAATGGGACACTGATTTATCCGACAGAATTTCCACCAAAAAAACTGTCAAAGGTTGAAGTATTTAGTACAATTCGGAATATTGAAGAGGAAGTACATTACGTAAATTCTTTTAGAGTCTCGACGCCGTGAGACAGATGGGGCAGCTGTTCAGGTCAGCAATTCTATCGATTAATGTCGTGCCGGGAAAAAAAGTTGCTCGTCCAGGTCGATCACACTCTCCCACCCGTCCACACAGCGAATGCATATTCCAGGCTCGGATACTCTGGGCTTCCATCCACCGCAAACAACACTAACCACAAGGATCAACCCTCCTACCGCTGGAAAATACTCAAACCTCAGAAATGGCGCTGCCTCAGCCAGTCAATTCGACGCCAAAACGAGGACGTCATGGTGACTTTCCTAGTATCGTCATCAGCTACAACTCTAGCTGCTTGACCTCAATCACACGAAGTGATCTTCTCCTGTCCAAAGGCAGGAACAACACTCAAACAACTTCGAATACATCGCAATGCTCAATAAGATAATACTGACCAGACACTTCAACCATCAAACACAATAACGTCCACCACGTGCCCCACGTGAATTACTTTATAGTGCATTTACCACACTCTTCTTCCTCACTCACCTTGCTCCGATGATTAGACAGCCGTTGGTGGGCGTGGGCACAATGATTTACGAAGCTACACCGCTAATCTACGCGGGCCACACACGATCTGGTTTCCGCTCCAGACATACCTGGCTACTTTAAAGGCAACTTGGATCTCACAAGGATGAGGATGCCGTAAAAAGGCCAAAAGGAAGACTGTAGGAGAGTGAAACAGGTAAATATGACCAAGCAGGAAGGCGAGAGGTCGTGAGGAACAAAGCAATGTGAGGACAGGAAGGAGTGGGGCGAACTATAAAGGGCAAAAATGTACTTACCCATGGCTCCGAGGATCTTGGCGAGGAGGCTGAACGCAGGTACAGAGTTTTTAATGCTGGGCTTAGTGGGTGAAGTGGGCGGTTGGGGGGTGCGAGCCCCGGCAATCTCAGCAAACGTGGTCTCCAGACGAGTTAGACTAGGGAGACCACAGCTGTCGCCGGCGAAGTTTATACCGGCCTCACAGTCCGTGACGTCGGTGTAGGCAAAATCCACAGTAGCCCCGGAAACAGTGACCGACTCAGTGTTTGAATGGCTATTTGCCACCAACTGAAGATGATCTCGCAGTGCACTGAAATTCAGCATTGACATCAAAGCTTTGAAACTGAAACACAAAACAAAAACGTTGGACAGAGGCAGTGAATGGACCCGACCGCTGTGCGTATGATTGCTACTTATTTTAGTTAGATAACTTGGTATGCTGCATTGTCTACAATACTGGGAGCATAGACAGCTAAAACTGATGGATTTGGGCTCGAATATTCAGAACAACTTTCGGACTGACCCTTTAAAACTTCATTTCGAGTGATCTACACTAAGCTCTAATTTCAAACCAGGATGTCGTCCGTGAAAAAACCAGAAAATTTAGCGTGGTCGCTCAACTCGGTGTCACTGATCCTCAGCACGATCCTCCGGCCATCCAAAACCGAGTTAAACCATGGTTCGTTGGAAGGCATTTTAGTGAAAGCTTTCGGTGTAACGATGATTTCTCAGCCAAGGGGATGGCACTCCCTTTCTCTCCTTCAGCTCACCGGGTACAGGGGGACAAGATAATGGTAGACAACATTCGCCATCTCGGGATACGGACATATGGCATGTGAAAATTCTATAGGAAACCGATCTGCCAGATCGGCGCCCAGTAAGTTCTGAAGGCATCGCGTTGCTTATTCGTCCGATGCGAGTCAGCAAAGTTTGCAAGTAGCATTCACTGAGAGACTGTTTCAACTAGAGGTGAATATTTCTAACATCCGGCAACTGCGAGTTTGCGACTCAGTGGCGGTTCATCCAAAAGCCCTTGATCCATTGCCCAACTCTAGGTCTTCGTGACCTAGGGTTTGGACGGAAACGGACGTCGACAGCAGATACGTCAGAAATAGCTACCCAAGTCATTGCATCTTTTTCAGTAAAGCGATATCAATATGGTATTGTAGGAAAACGCGCAAATGTCGTTTGGGATTGCAGGGGAAAGGATGTGTCTTCAATGCTGTCCTCCAGACTGTTACTCTAATCTAACGATGAACTGAGGAAAGAGCGTCGAAAATATACCAATAAATGTTCCTCTTTTGTCCCCAAGAACCTATTCACCTTATGTATATATCTGGTAAGAAGGCGCTCACCGATCGGTTACAGGACGCACTCATCCCATTGTGCCTTTGCGCTCACTATCGAGCCCCGCCAGCAGCCACACTGGGGCTAATGATATAGGCAAGATAACATAACCGATATGACCTTGTATTTGTCGGTCATGCTATTCTGATTGTGCCACACTTGGGATTGGGTATGACTGGCTGATGACGGCTAATAAGCCAGAAATGGCCATTCCGGTCTCCCTTGTCTTTGTCGGTTCCACTTTATCAACATATACTATGCGACGGCTCTATTCTGAGCTCCAGGGCACAACGGAACATATATGTTCCTTATGCAAATCGGTGAGCAACACACTATAATCATATTCCCGATCGCAACCGACAAAACAACGAGCCCGTGGCTCAATGGTAGAGCGTTCGAATCAATTACCAAAGGTCGTGGGTTCGAATCCCAGGTGTGCCACACTTGGGATTGGATATGACTGGCTGAGGACGGCTAATAAGCCAGAAATGGCCATTCCGGTCTTCCTTGTCTTTGTCGGTTCCATTCCATCATACGGTACACGTCGCTATGCGACCGCCTGCGAGGGCTCTAGTCTGAGCTCCAGGGCACAACGGAACATGCATGTTCCTTAAGCAGATCCGTGAGCCTCACACTATCATCATATTCCCGATCACAACCGACAAAAAAACGAGCCCGTGACTCAATGGTAGAGCGTTCGACTCAAATACCAAAGGTCGCGGGTTCGAATCCCAGGTGTGCCACACTTGGGATTGGGTATGACTAGCTGATGGCGGCTAATAAGCCAGAAATGGCCATTCCGGTCTCCCTTGTCTTTGCCGGTTCCATTCCACATATATATATATATATATATATATATATATATATATATATATATATATATATATACATATATATATATATATATATATATATATATATATATTCGAATAACAGAGGTGGTTTGCATCCCGAGATAGTATAAGAATAAGAATAATGCTCTTCGGGAAATGGAGTTGTACTCGTAAATTTTCAAGTTGGTGACACCAACCCGTCGTCAAACGAAATGAACAGAGGAGAAAGTGAAGTGGCGCGACAGGACAGATGGTGACAAACAAACAGCTGGTGTGATTGGGTGGTGGGTGGACCATTACTCGGGGCATGTTTTGGGACGGGAGGTGAAGAGAAAAATTACATTGGCTTTTCTGGGAGGGAAGGTGGCGAGCAACTACGGTCGGCTAGATTATCGATCATGGTTCCGGGTTGGATTTAGGGGTCACTGCGACGGTTGGATGTGTCGGAATGTTTAATTGCGGTTCACCATGTGAGGTGGGGTTGGCGAAAAGTGAGATTAAAATCCGCAAGGATTAGCGAGTCGTTAGCTAGGAGTATGCGCTCGTTAGTAAATCGATGCACGTAATCCTTCTTAATGAGCATCTAGGTCAACGTGGCGGTTAATGCTAGTTGTGCTAGAGTGCCAAGCTTCGAGGAATTCTCGAGCTTGTTTGATGTTGGCCATGGCGATCACTTCGGTACCGTCCCAATTGAAGCGATGGTCGCATTTAAGGGAGTGCGCAAACACGAGTGATAAGGGGTCACGTCGGCGAATGGCTAGCTTATGTTCGTTGATCCGAGTCCCAAGACGTCGGCCTGTGTGGCCAATGTAAACAGAAGGGCAGTTGGCGCACGGTATGCGGTAAATGACATTGCTTAATTGTTCTTTTGGTAGGGGTCGCTTACTCTGCATAGGGTTGCGCGTATGGAGAACGCAGGCTTGTGGGCGACAGAGATGCCAAAGTGACAATTGTCGAGAGATTGTTTCGGAAACACTTTGCATGTAAGGTAAGGAATAAAATTTCCGTGGCATTATATCTCCATTAGAAAAAGGTTATGCGTTTGTCTCTGACGTCGAAGACAATTTTCACGAAGCTCGTTGGGTATCCATTGGACCGGAAGAACTGATACAAAATACGATAGTTCTTTCTTAAGGTCATCGCTTATTCAAAGCGGAAGGCCCGATGTAAAGGGTGCGAACACAGCTTCTTTTGTGGGCCGCAGGGTGGTTACTTGCATAGTTAAGCACGATTTCTGCAGTAGAGTCCTTTCGGTGGACGCTTGTTGCGAGTCCACCATCACTGAATCGTTGTATGTTCACGTCTAGGAATGGTAGTGTATCTCTTGTTGCAGCTTCGCGTGTAAATTGTATAGTCGGGAAGACCCCATTCAGACTCTGGTGCAATTGCTCAACGTCACAAGTCTTTATGATAACGAATGTGTCATCTACGTAGCGGAGCCATATCTTTGGTTTGAAACGTTGTAAGACGCCTTCTTCTAGTCGCTGTAAGACTAATTCGGCAAGTAGCCCCGATATTGGAGAGCCCATTGGGGTGCCCTTAACTTGTTGATAGTATTTGTCATCGAATTGACAATAGTTCTTAAGGCATAGCTAAAGCACGTCTGAAACGTGCTGCTTTGGAATGCCGATAGGATTTTCATCTAGACATCGCCCTATGCTGTCAATGGTCAAGTCATGCGGTACAGAGGAAAACAGAGAAACAACGTCGAACGATACAATACATTCGTCAGGACTTACTTGAACTCCTTGAATTTTCTGTAGGAATGCCTGCGAGTTTCTTAGGTTGCATTGTGATCCATCACTGAGGTGCTTTAGTTTCCTGTATAGCCGTTTGGCAAGATTGTAAATCGGGGATCCAATAAGCGGTACTATGATCCTCAATGGTGCATCTGGTTTGTGCACCTTTGGAAGGCCATATGCAAGTGCGATACGGTGGTCACTGAGGGTCATAAATCTGGAGTCCTCGGGTTTAATGAGTTTCAATCGAGAAAGTTCGTTCACTTTCTTCTTTACAGCAGCTGCCTGTTTTTTCGTTGGGTCCGCATCAAGTGGGGTGTACGCTTCCCTGTCATTGAAGATCTGGTTTGCCTTGTTGACGTAGTCGGTCTTGTCCATGATAACAGTTGCGCCACCTTTGTCAGCAGGCACAATGACTATACGTTCATCTGCTCTCAGTGATTTCAATCCCTTCGCTTCTTCGATTGCTAAGGTTTGATTATGTTTCCTTTTCCGAAGGAGACCAGTGGCGCAGCTACGTATGTCCGCACGTATGTCCTCGGGGACGGTGGAGGTCAGCAGAAGGGATTCAAGATTGGCTAGGAAGTTTGTCGGTGTAGCATCGGCATGGCTGAATTTTATTCCTTTAGATAGGAGGTTTATTTCAGCGGATGTTAGATTCCTTTTGGAAAGGTTAACAACGCTCGTCGGCATGCTGTTTTCATTTGTAGAACGGAGAAGAGATTTGAGTTTCTCTTGTAGGTTTGCTCGTTTCTTCATTCAGGCGTCCTTGGTGGTGGCAATTATCCTTTGTAGTACTTCGTCGAATAGGTTCCCGGGTAGACATGAAAAGCACCGGTTTTTTAGGTAGGCAATTGTGGCTTCGAAGCGGCAAATACGAAGGTGGACGTCGGCGTGCGAGTTGTCTTCCAGTCTCATTGGGTATAGTGGGCTTGAATCGAAGTGACTTCGGAAGAATACCGCGATCGCGACAGCGGTGGAGGAAATTTAGTTGTTCGTAAGTCGTCGCCTATGCCTGTGCGAATTTCCCCCAACTGTTATCATGGACAAGACCGACTACGTCAACAAGGCAAACCAGACCTTCAATGACAGGGAAGCGTACACCCCACTTGATGCGGACCCAACGAAAAAACAGGCAGCTGCTGTAAAGAAGAAAGTGAACGAACTTTCTCGATTGAAACTCATTAACCCCGAGGACTCAAGATTTATAACCCTCAGTGACCCCCGTATCGCCTTCCAAAGGTGCACAAACCAGATGCACCATTGAGGATCACAATACCGCTTATTGGATCCCCGACTTACAATCTTGCCAAATGGCTATACAGGAAACTAAAGCACCTCAGTGATGGATCACAATACAACGTAAGAAACTCGCAGGCATTCCTACAGAAAAATTCAAAGGAGTTCAAGTAAGTCCTGACGAATGTATTGTATCGTTCGACGTTGTTTCTCTGTTTTCCTCTGTACCGCATGACTTGACCATTGACAGCATAGGGCGATGTCTAGATGAAAATCCTATCGGCATTCCAAAGCAGCACGTTTCAGACGTGCTTAAGCTATGCCTTAAGAACTATTGTCAATTCGATGACAAATACTATCAACAAGTTAAGGGCACCCCAATGGGCTCTCCAATATCGGGACTACTTGCCAAATTAGTCTTACAGCGACTAGAAGAAGGCGTCTTACAAGGTTTCAAACCAAAGATATGGCTCCGCTACGTAGATGACACATTCGTTATCATAAGACTTGTGACGTTGAGCAATTGCACCAGAGTCTGAATGGGGTCTTCCCGACTATACAATTTACACGCGAAGCTGCAACAAGAGATACACTACCATTCCTAGACGTGAACATACAACGATTCAGTGATGGTGGACTCGCAACAAGCGTCCACCGAAAGGACTCTACTGCAGAAATCGTGCTTAACTATGCAAGTAACCACCCTGCGGCCCACAAAAGAAGCTGTGTTCGCACCCTTTTACATCGGGCCTTCCGCTATTGAATAAGCGATGACCTTAAGAAAGAACTATCGTATTTGTATCAGTTCTTCCGGTCCAATGGATACCCAACGAGCTTCGTGAAAAATTGTCTTCGACGTCAGAGACAAACGCATAACCTTTTTTCTAATGGAGATATAATGCCACGGAAATTTTATTCCTTACCTTACATGCAAGGTGTTTCCGAAACAATCTCTCGACAATTAAGTCACTTTGGCATCTCTGTCGCCCACAAGCCTGCGTTCTCCATACGCGCAACCCTATGCAGAGTAAAGGACCCCCTACCAAAAGAACAATTAAGCAATGTCATTTACCGCATACCGTGCGCCAACTGCCCTTCTGTTTACATTGGCCACACAGGCCGACGTCTTGGGACTCGGATCAACGAACATAAGCTAGCCATTCGCCGACGTGACCCCTTATCACTCGTGTTTGCGCACTCCCTTGAATGCGACCATCGCTTCAATTGGGACGGTACCGAAGTGATCGCCATGGCCAACACCAAACAAGCTCGAGAATTCCTCGAAGCTTGGCACTCTAGCACAACTAGCATTAACCGCCACGTTGACCTAGATGCTCATTAAGAAGGATTACGTGCACGATTTACTAACGAGCGCCCACCCCCTAGCAACGACTGCTAATCCTTGCGGATTTTAATCTCACTTTTCGCCAACCCCACCTCACACATGGTGAACCGCAATTAAACATTCCGACACCTCCAACCGACGCAGTGACCCCTAAATCCAACCCGGAACCATGATCGATAATCTAGCCGACCGTAGTTACTCGCCGCCCACCTTCCCCTCCCAAAAAGCCAATGTAATTTTTCTCTCTTCACCTCTCCCGTCCCAAAACATGCCCCGAGAAATGGTCCACCCACCACCCAATCACACCAGCTGTTTGTTTGTCACCATCTGTCCTGTCGCGCCACTTCACTTTCTCCTCTGTTCATTTCGTTTGATGACGGGTTGGTGTCACCAACTTGAAAATTTACGAGTACAACTCCATTTCCCGAAGAGCAATTTTTCTTTTCATATATACATATACTTCTTGGGATGCCCGTATTCTAATTTATTCGTATATATATATAGCTCATGGATCTTTGTTTAGAAACTAACTTTTCATTCGACCGAAAATGCTATAAGCAACTGAAAGGAGCTCCAATGGGGGTCACCCATCTCTGGTTTTCTCGCCGAAATCGCAATGCAGAAACTCGAGGCCACTGCTCTTCCGTTCGTTTATCCTAAATTATGGCTATGTTATGTAAACGACACATTTGTTGTCGTTAAAAAGGACCAACTGGAAATACTCCATAACATTATCAACTCCACAATCCCGGGAATCCAATTCACAATCGAAAAGGAAGTTGACAATAAACTCCCATTCCTGGATGTTCTCGTACAACGAAAAACCGACGGAACACTACGCACATCGGTTTATCGAAAGGAAATTTATGCCGAAGTTATTCTGCCTTATGAGAGCAATCAGCCTATCGCTCACAAACGGAGTGCTGTCAACAGTCTACTCAGTCGAGCAAAAACCCATTGCTCCGACGAAGAAGGCTATCGAATCGAACTAAATTACTTGTGTGAATTATTTTCGCAGAACGGGTACCCTAAGGATTTTGTACGCCGATACTTGAAAGGACAGAAGTCGACAGAAAAGGAACCAAGTAGTTCTAACGCGGCGCCAAAAATAAAAACATGGCGAACCCTTCCCTACATTAAGAATGTGTCTGAACTCGTCGAAAGACACCTAAGGAAGCACCAAATTCATGTGGCGCACAAACCGACAACCACTTTGCGTACCCAGCTTGTCCACCCTAAGGAAAGGGTCAACTATTTGGACAAGAAAGAATTCATCTACAAGATCCCGTGTGAAGCATGTGATGCCGTGTATTGTGGTCAGACCGGCAAATCCGCCTCTACACGCATCTATGAACATCAGTTGGCAGTTAGAGGCGGGACCATCTGTCCCAAACAGCTATGCATACTCTAGACACCGGGCACACCTTCGCTTGGGATAAAACTCGGATTGTCGCCGCCTGTCCCTTCAAGAAAGGTCGAGAGTTCCTCGAGGCGATGCATTCAGATGAGTCATGCATCAACAGACATATCGAGTTGAATGCGGCGTACAGACATCTCAAGGAGAAATGGAAGAAACAAGAACCAATCAGGACAGGCTGATACACACGGCGGCCGCTCAATGGTGCCAATGTTCACGCCAGTATCGATTTTTTTCCGCGTGATTACGATGTTAACTGTTTTTGGTCACATTTGCTGCCCGCCTGCGTCTGACGACGACCCGGAGAACCGGTGTTGAAAATTTACACAATAAAGCTCCATTTCCCATAGAACGTATTCAACTTCAACTTTACTTCTTGGGATGCCTTCTTTTCATATCAGTCTCTACACGCCTACACGAACATCATTTGGCTGTAAAGAGACGAGACCACCTGTCTCAAGTTGCCGTACATACACTAGAAACTGGGCACAAATTTGCATGGGATAAAACGCGCATTGTTGGCTTCTGCCCATCGAAGAGAAGCCGGGAATTCTTAGAGGCCATTCATTTTGATGACTCGTGCATTAATCGGCACATCGAATTGGTGCCGGGTACAATAATCTCAAGGACAAGTGGAAAAGGTGGTAGCCAATCATATTTAGATGTTCATCAACAATGACACCTATTGACAGGACTGATTTAGCAATATCGATTTTCCGACATGTTTTAAATTTTAACTGTTTTTTGCACATTTGCCACAAGTCTGACCACGACTTGGGGTAGCAGCGTCGAAAATTTACATAATAAAGTTACTCATTGTTTCCCAAAGAACTTCTTTACTTCGAAATATATATATATATGTCTTTGTCAATTTCATATATATATATATATATATATATATATATATATATATATATATATATATATATATATATATATATATATATATATATATATATATATGGAATGGAACCGACAAAGACAAGGGAGACCGGAATGGCCATTTCTGGCTTATTAGCGTCATCAGCCAGTCATACCCAATCCCAAGTGTAGCACACCTGGGATTCGAACCCACGACCTTTGGTATTTGAGTCGAACGCTCTACCATTTGAGCCACGGGCTCGTTGTTTTGTCGGTTGTGATCGGGAATATGATGATAGTGTGGGGCTCACCGATCTGCTTAAGGAACATGTATGTTCCGTTGTGCCCTAATGCTCAGACTAGAGCCTTCGCAGGCGGTCGCTCAATGGTAGAGCGTTCGACTTAATTACCAAAGGTCGCGGGCTTGAATCCCAGGTGTGCCACACTTTGGATTGGGTATGATTGGCTGATGACGGCTAATAAGCCAGAAATGGTCATTTCGGTCTCCCTTGTCTTTATCGGTTCCACTTTATTAACATATGCTACATGTCGCTATGCGACCGCCTGCGAGGGCTGTAGTCTGAACTCCAGGGCACAACGGAACATACATGTTCCTTAAGCAGATCGGTGAGCAACACAGTATCAAACATTTATATATATATATATATATATATATATATATATATATATAAAGGAGGGTGCTTACGTATTGTCACAGGCCGCATTGAAGCAATCCCGCCACTGCTCGAGCATCTGCATGTAAACAAGGAGACCGGCCTGAGCACCGTTGAGTTCGGTTTCCACGAGGGCGAGAGTGAAGAGGAGACCAAAATCAGTGGGTTGGTCGGCAAGGCCACCACGCAAGGCTCGTATCGCCTGCTCTAACCGCCGGCGTCGGTTGCCGCCGCCTGACGTCCCTGAGGCGCCGGATGCCGCAGCAGTGTGTAGCAGAGCGAGAAGTCGAATGGTGTTAGGCACCAAGGGCGCCAGGAGGATGGAGCGCTGGCAAGCCTTGAAGGCCTCCTCAATCTGGCGCTGAATGGCCAACTCCACGCCCAAGTGATACCAGGCTAGATGGTCGTCCGGGTCCTTTTTTGTCGCCCTGCATAGAAAGTGCGTACGCGTACGTACAGGCGAACAAACGCGAGCGCGCACTTAGAGACAAACAGTGCGGCCAAGGACATGAAAATAAGTCAAGTACGCATGCGGACGAGCGCACATTCGAATGTAAAGCCGGTAGAATGCTGCCGAAACGCAATACCCAATCTAGAGCATTGGTTTTCGCAGCGGTGTCAGCAGCAAGTTAAACGAACCCACTGAAATGATTCTGAATCCTAAGATTCCCAAATTGTTGAGATGATTAGCCGATTGACACGATCAGATAAATTACCGGAACGTGGGCAAGGAATGAAAGTGTAAGAGTGAAATTTGAGATATCCTACTGCAGGACAACGGGGTCGGGATCTGCTGAAACCTACCACGACAAGCCTAATGTCGTGGACAGGAAATTCTACAGCTGATGTGAACACTTGGTCATCCTTTGGAACGAGTATCAGACTTTATTGGTTCCTTTTTAATGTGGCATTTGTAGTCCTTCCCACGTAGAGAGATCGAAGCCTGTTATGCCCCGAGAGAGAAAACGAGTTCTGGGGAATAACCACTTTCGTCTATCAACCGGATAAACCAGGCTTCTGGTTCGCCAAAATTCACTTCCGACTAACAACGATCCCAGATTACTCAGGACTTTCGCCTGGCAGCCACAGATTGACTGGTTCATGCCCAAGTGTTCGACTCTGACAGTTAAGTGTCAGACAGGACAGGGAAGGAATTTTGATGCAGTACGGATACAGCGTTGTCGGCCTGTCCGAGCCTGTTGATCAAGTGGCCATTAAATAAGGTGCAGTGTGGCACGAGCCTCCGTTTAACGCGAACGAGATGCAGTGCAGCCTAACTAATGTCTACGCCATGCCAATCTGACCATTTTTGGCCTGACGCAACGACAGTTCAACCCATTGTAGTGGCTACAACAGCAGCCAATCACTGCAACACCAGCGAGGTTAGTTTTGTACGGTCCATTGGTAAGACGTAGTTCACTGCAGCAACTTAGGCGTCAAGCGAGTAAATGATTATTCGCGCACACTAAAATACCCCGAAAGAGCCGATTTGGGAAATCCACCCAGCCAAAGTTCATGGCGGAGGTTTCTGCGTGCGAAGGGTGTTTCCGGGGCTACGGCCAGATTCTGCGAGTCACTCGGAACCCGATGCAATGCTCTCCCGGAAGGGCACTCTACACTGCCTTTACTGAACCCTAGACATCGTGAGACATGCGCGCGACAAGCCAACGTGCAAGGTCACGGATGTACGAGCAGAACCCTTAGGTGCTGATTGGCCCCGAACCTATAACGATCCACATGCGGCGCTTCCCAGGACTTGCCTGCTGTGCTGAACCAGGTGTCACCTGCAACCAGTCTTATATTTTCTATATAAAACAGACACGTGTTGCGCCAAGAAATTCTCCTACTTAACCAGAAGGAGGAGATAGAGGGAGAGAGGCCGGTCCTCAACATTGCGAACACAAGCACACCTTTGACACCGGCGAGGTTGCAGACCGAGGCAAAAATCCTATGTGAGGACAGCTGCCAGAAGGGAGGTTGTCAGGTGACTTCTCGGCCAATCACCACATCAATCTGCCTGCCGCCTATGCTACCTCAAGTTACCACTTGCGATAAGACAGTCAAAATGTGGAACTGTCAGTGGGGATGAGAGCTGGTGCGACTCGGATAGCAGGCAAGCAGAGGCTCGTGTCACACCCACTTTTCAAACTGGAGAGCTGCGCGTCAGGTACAATGCACACGTCTCCAGCCTCTGAAGATGCACAGAAGTCCATATCTAACGACAGTTCGACCGTCGATTTCGACGACGTCCAAAGCAGGGTTGTGCAGGTACGGTGACTTGCGCTGGATTATAGTGAGAGTAGACTTGCACAGACATCTAACTCACTCTATTTTCCACTCCCCCCATCTGGGCCCGGTGTCAAGACACAGTCAATAAGATCGGAGATGGGAGAGGACACAAGCCCACGCACTGCGGCCCATCACAAACAAGAACAGAGAACACCTAACACGACAGATCATAAATACACCAAAGAGAGGGAAGTTTCATAACCCGATAAGCCTGTATGTATGAATTCACGAAATACGGGCACTTATCTTTAGGAAGTTGGAGCCAAGGTGAGTTTTGTGTAGAGACAATTGCTTTTCAGAGACTACGTAACAACCCATAAAATAAACAGCCTGTAGGCAATAGTTCAGATAATACACAAAATTAAATATATGTAAAAGCTAGAAGCATTCTGGCACTCCTGGTGAACTCACGTAGTGTACTCCTCCACGGCAAGGCGATGTAATTCATTCTTCTTCTGAAGCATTCGGCACTCACGAGCGGAAAGCGAGTAGCCCCAACCCAACATAAGGTGGGCTCGGGCGCAGAGACAAGGTTCGTCACTTTTTGATGTAACCTAAGTGAGAGAGATAGATGGCCAATAAAACCGACAAGGCGGCTTAGGGTGCGAGGTGCGAAACGCTTCAGGCCCGACCAAAGGCTTCCTACACCCAGATACTACGAGTAGGCATCTAAACGACATTTTCAGGCTGTCCGGGAAAAAAATTGTGTTCGTTTAACCCAGAGCTGGGGATTTTAGTGGCACTGTCAATACCCAAAATGGGTCAGCGCGCAATATGTGTGTAACTAAGTCAAATATGCGAGTAAGTAGAACAAATCGTAGGGTTGTCAGGGTGAGAGAAGGACGTGGAATGAAATTACGGTCCGTTTTCTGATCATCATCAGTGTAATGGCGGCCGCCGGGACAGGTAATTAGATGCGGGCGGCTGAATTGGTGGCTTTCGGCCACGGTAATTGACACGGAAATACATTTATCCTTCTTGAAAGTTACCGCAAGACCAACTATTTTAAGTGGGCGGGGTGTTTCCTATTCCCGTGTCCTGTTTAGGCGGCCGTACAAGGCATCCTTAGCAAATTGCATTGTACATTTTCTCTGTCCTCGAAGGTGAGATCGCGATAGACCTCAAAACTTAAGATAAGAAAAACGACCCTGAAATTGACTAGCAGTTACTCTCACCAATCACCTTTCTAAGGCTGGGATTATTCTCTACGATTCGGAATATGCACATGTATATATTCATGCAGGAGTGGGACGAATGTGTCTATTAACGCGAGTGGGGAAACGCCATTCTACCATGTATAGTAGATATATAACGGTAGACAGGAATCCCGTCTAGGAGTTATTATTTGCTCTGAGATAAATTAAATCTGAAAAAAACACGCATTCAAGAGAAAAAAACAAGGAAACGACATAATTACCTCGATGCCCTTGGAGGCGAAAACCATGCCCTCCTCAATGAGGTGTAGATGGCCCAAACAGAGCGAGCTAGCAAGGAGGTAGATGGATGGTTTGCTCGGATCGATTCTCTGGCACTCTCTAAGTATCAAGTAAGCGCGGTAGTACTGTAATTTAGAAAAAAAGCAATACACCAAACCACTAGACAAAAAAGTGGTTCAAATCAAGCTAAGCAAGCGGTGTCAGGACCAGTACTTTAGGGAATTGCCTGAAAATAGATGGAATTCTGAAATTTCTGAATGTACTAGGCCACAATAGGAAGCAAATAATCATTTTAGGATATTTCAGAAATGGATGACGAGGAGGAGGCTGGCAGAAGAAACATCAAAATCTTACCTTTCGAGAACTTATGAGTGACAAGGCGAATTGATACCAGATTTGGAATTCACAATAGGCGAACTTCAACGCTCGCTCCAAAGTCTACAATGGTAGGGGGTTGCAAGCATGAGACATGCAACTGAGATAAAGGGGAAACTGCTGAAATGGGCGTAAAACTGACCTTTGAGAGAAAGGAGAAACAGCCCTTGCGGACAAGAGCGATAGCCAGGAGGTCGTAGACTGCAATTGCTTCATTCACTGTTCTTTGACGCTCTTGGCTCAGTTCGGCCGATCGATTAAGAATCACTTCTTGACTCGCCTGCAAATTAGACGCGCGGGAAACGTGAAGATGAGGGCAGAAGTTCAGACACTGACCACCATTGTCAACACGAAAAATGCTGTCGGAAGCATTACTCGCATCCAAATAAAAAATGCACTCACAATGTACTCGGAGATTAGAAGCATTAAAATGGCTTCTTGTAACTGGTCATCAGGGACAAAACGATCGGCTGAGTAACGTCGAGGTCGACGATATTCCACTACCTAGAAAGATCAGTATTTAGAGAAACGGTGCATCAAACAGATTCTCAGGATACAGAATACAATAAAAAAAACAATACATTTTATCAGAGCAACTAAGTGTAAGAAGATGAATATTTTTGGTATCAGCTGAGAATAAAATACGTACACAGACTTATTCAACGACAGCACTGACGAACACTGCCGGTAAAGACAAGGGAGACTGAAATGGTCATTTCTGGATCATTAGCCATCGTCAGTCAGTGATACCAAACCCCAGCTGATGCACTACCTGAAACTCGAACCCGCGACCTGTTGGTCAGAAGTCCAACGCTTTAAGCAGTGAGTCACGGGCTCGGCCAATGAGCCAGAACTGACTATTCTAGTTTCCTTTGCCTATACCACTAACTGATATGCGGCTGCTGGCGGGACTCGATTTCCGGTAGCATTCTGTGAGCGTTCATCAACTAATAACAACAACACTCAAGAACATTGAAAACTAGTTCGAATAAGCACTGCTACTGCCAGCCCTGATTTATTGGACCCTGGGGTCGGGATAGGGTTAAGGTGCCAGACATGACAATATACACGCTATTTCGTATTTACCGATGTCGCAGGCAAAAATACACGCATGCATATTTTGGTGTGCGAGGGTCCTTCCGGCTCCTCCCATTGTGCCTTGGATCTCAATTGATTCTAGACTGAGCTTGAAGGTGCAACGGGACGAGCGTGGCTCGTGACCTGATTGGTGAACAACTCCATTGCGATAATGAAGACTATTCGTTTATTGTCTGGATATTTCAACAGCTGGTTTGCTTCTATCAGAGGTAAACCAACAAAGACAGGCGAGACCAAGACTGCAGCTGCTCCTGGTTTACGTGTGCCTCCTCCCTCGATAAACACTTCGTTTGATCATCAGCGGGTAAAACACTGCTCTAGTGACTTAAAAGAAGCAGGAGTTAACATCAAACACACACAAAAGTAGTTAACCGCCTGCGTTATACGTGCACTTAAAACAAAGCACTGAGGAGAACGACCCGCGGAACAGTCTGTATCCTGTTTTGGTGTGACTAGGTTGAGTCAAATGTATAAAACCGCTAGACCTTAAGATAAAGAAATAATATTCACTGGGACATTCAAAAGTGAGACAAAAGACCTGGCGGATACCTGATTCATTGGCACGTTCGAGTCAGAGGCTGTGAGGCACTTCTGATAATTTCCACTTGATACTATGCGGAGGAGAAGCTCTGCTAACTGACGTGCCAGCAACTGACGAAGGGGCCTTGTGGAGGGTGTTTCCACAAAACGCATCAGATTCCGAAAACGTGAAACGGCGTCGATTACATTGCTAACAAATGCACAGAAAGGCAGAAATATAACTGTGATCCACAGCAATTCTGTTGGCAGAATTGTAGAGAGGTTCAAGCTATTATTTATCTCTTTTAATATCTATACGCTTGGTGCCTCAGGGGTTATTCGTAATATCTTACGATCACCTAACGCCTCGGCCGTCGGTTTTGCCGAGGTCAACCGTGTGCCCCACAGCAAGGAGGCGTAGAGACGGTGGACTTGTGCGGGAAGTAAATTAGAGTGATAGTAGACTTGCGCTGCGTCAACTGCACTATTTTCTCTCCCACCTGGACCCAGGGTCCTGACCAAGTTAAGAAAATGGGAGATAGGAGAGAGCATAGGTGGCTGACACGGTCGCAGCCGCCGCCGCTAGGCGTTCCGCCACACGTATGTCGGATCCAACGGTGTGCCATAGAGGCCACAATTGCAGCCTCACTCTCAGTCTGCCAGTCAGCCACCACACAAAACACACATTGGGCTGACCATGCGGTCCGAGTTATCCCGTCAGTTGGCAACCTTCCAAGTCACGGCTTTTAGCGCACCGTGGTAGTTTCAAGCGCATCACATTGTTTATAGTAAGGAAAATGCGCTGAGCCGTCGACCTCACTCTCTGCCCCACCCCACAATCAGACCACTGTCCGAGCCGGCCATTTTTCTGATGCGGGAGTGGGCGCAGCCGCTGGTGACCTCTTCTACGTGTACTACGTACACGACCTGGCCCCCCAAACCCAAGCACCAGCATTTCACACAACAGGGGGTTAAACGGCTCACATCTCACATGTGTGAGATAGCCCGAGGTAATGTTAAGAAGGAGCTATTGCAGCCTGACTCTCAGATCACCAGTCAGCCACTCCACACAAAACACATTGAACTGACTGCGAAGTCTGAGTGTAATTGTCAGTTGGCAACCTTCCAACCCACGGCGCTTATCGTTACCGCACTCTCTCCTCCGCCACCTGAGCCCGGTGTCATGACAGAGACAAGAAGAGCGGAGATGGGAGAGGGCGCAGGTGGCTGGCGTGGCCGGAGCCGCCCTGGGCGTACCACCACACCTGGCTCTGATCCCACAGAATGGGAGTGCCATAAAGGTCAAATTAAGGAGCCATTGCAGCCTGACTCTCAGTCCACCAATCAGCCACCCCACACAAAACACGCATTGGGCTGAGCAGGCGATCTGAGTTATCCCGTCAGTTGGCAACCTTCCAAGTCACGGCTTTAAGCGCACCGTGATAGTTTCAAGCGCGTCAGATTGTTTATAGTGAGGAAAGTGCGCTGAGCCGTCGACCTCACTCTCTCCCCCACCTCCACAATCAGACCACCGTCCGAACCGGTCAGTTGTCTGATGTGGGAGTGGGCGCATTGGCTGACAGGTCGGCGTACCCGTCTTTGTGCGCCACAGCACGACCTAGCCCCCATAACGCACACACCAGGATTCACTAAATTAGGGGATATGGAGGAGCCATTGGCATCTGACTCTCAACCTACTGGTCAGCCACTCGACACACACAGCACATACACTGGGCCGACGGCGTGAATTGGTATAAGCGTCAGATTGGCTGCCTTCCAAGCCACGATTTCTAGGAAACCGTGATATTCATGGGTAGATGATGATGGTGAGGCTGTTGTCTATGTATTGGTGTAGGAAGTGTGCGCTGGTATGGCTTAGCCTCCGGTGGTTTACCGCAGGTTGTCGTGGAGGCACATGTGTCCTAATAGGCCTATGCGATGAGTGAATGCGCGAGGACAGTGAGGGCAATGGAGGTCGCGATCTCTGCTGTGTGTTGGTGCTCCAGACACTGGTTCACCAGTTTCTGTACGATGGATTCGCAAGTGACCGATCAGGCCGATGCGTGAGGTGAATGTGCGGTCGCAATGTCAAACATTCAGTCATACAGTCGATGAGATACTTCACCGACTATATGACTGACATTGTATTCCCAACAAAATAACAAGAGGCAACTGTGACAGGCTGAGTTACTATTACCGCGGCACACGTGTTTGACTGCGATGCGCCGGCTAAACTTGGACTGAAAATCGAAATACTTGCCTGTCCTGCGCGTAACCTTTACTAATTCGGGGTGTGGGGTGCCGACAGGCCTTCGACTAGCAGCGTCCATGTTTCATTTACCATGTTGCGAAAATGTCGGAAATTTATAAGGTCTGTTCGCAGTTTTCCTACGCATTCCGGCATTGCATCAGTCTACTGGAGTATGTGTAAACAGGCGAAAAAATCTTCTGTAAGGTATCACATCTCACTCATACAACAATTATACGATGAAGTTTGAGAACGTCAGCAATGACGGAAGGCGCATCACATATGCGTGGGTGTTTGCGTTAAGCACGCGATAGACGACAGTTCGACCATCAATTCCGACGACGTCCACAGCGTACTCCACAGCATAGTGGACGCAGGAACGGTGACTTGCACGTAAATAAGTTTGTAGTGGTAGTAGACTTGTGCAGCACCTATCGCACTCTATTCTCCCTCAAACTCTTTGGCTCGGTATAAAGATTGTCAAGAAAACCGGAAACTGGATCGGACACCGACAGCTGGCGCGACGTGAGCCTGCGCCTAGGCTTGCAACCGCACCTCCTTGAATGGCATAGATAAGGGGGTGCGCAGTCCAATAACGCATGCCGGTTCATGACCTCTCCCCCCATTGGTTCAGCGCAACTCCTACGTGGCGCTTTGTGGGGGGGAGCGCGACGCGGTAGAGAGGGGCGCCTGACACACCAGGCGCGAAATCTTGTCGGCTGTAGGTTTGCTCAGGACTTGCGTTGAGATGAGATGTGGGAGAGGGCGGAAGCGTTTCAGGTCATCTCTAGCGCCTAGGTTTGTCACTAAAAACAACCAAAGGTACTTTAAAATCGACATAAAGAGTCAGCGGATGAGACATTTCGGCCCACCTGAGCAGCAACAGGGGCCAGACTGAAATGGATCTCCTTCCCTTACTGTAGTCGTCATTAACTCTCCACTTTTATGAAATCAGAAGAGCAGTACGCGATCACATGTGCGCATTTATACAACAGGGGGGGGGCTGGGAATAGCGATAGGCGGTAATAAGAGTGATCTCGGAGGCAGTGAGAGCTAGGTAGAGTTGCACCAGAAGGGAGATCGTGAATAAGTGCATGGAGGTAAGTGAGCCTTGGCGACGGTAAACGCGGAGCTTGCACGAGGTTCTTCCGTTTCCATCACTTGGAAGGCAGTTGCTTCTGCTGTTGCCAAGAGACGCTGACCTAGTGGCTTCTCCGCCATGCCTGACGGAGCGCCCGCATTCTTTTAGATAGGCACCGACCAGTGTGAACAATCTAACCTACCTCACAGGAAAAAGTAAATGTACAAAGAGGTGTGAAATTCGATATTCCCTCCTTGAAAGGCTTTCGTGCGAAGCGTGTTAGGCGCAGACGTGGATTCAGCCTTGCCGGTCATTGGGTCCTCGCCCATCTTCATTCGTCCTGACTCTGTCTCACCACTGGAATGTGGTGGTGGTGTAGGAGGGGGGGGGGGGGGGATGGGAGGACCACGGAATATGGTGCGAAACGTTGCTTCACCATAAACTGAACCTCGGGTAAGGCACCAGTGTATACCCCAGAAAGTTGTAGTGAATGTCACTTGCGATGAACGAACAGTTCTGTGGAGTATAGCGGAATTGCCCATTGAGATATACAGTCCAGCAGTCAAGAAGGCTTTTTTTGGATTGTTATGAAATGCTCGCCTTCTTGCACACGGCCTCATTAAAATCGCGTTTGTATGTATATGCCAATTAATTTAGAGAGGGAAAATGAAACTTTTGCGGGCACGGTTGAAGAACGCTGTTTCTATCTCCAACTCCCTTATGTAAGATGCCTTCCCATCACACCACAATTTTACGCCAGCACAGATGACGACAATGTCGGTTGAACCTGAAGTTGCAGTACGTGCTTTTGTTACCATCGACGCAATTGGAAGTCCATATGCCGGTGGTTATGGGGTTCGAAATGCAAGAGTCGAAAAGTGGGAAACTTGCCCTCCCCTCCAGGGAGGCTTACCGCGAATTGGAGGACGCGATGTCCTCTGCAGTGCGCGTACAGGGAAGAAATAGATGCAATCGCTGGGACAAGGAATTTATTTGCCTGACTTTTCAGATTCAAGCTCGGGCCCATCATCAGGAACAGCAGTGATCGCGTCTAACTTTTCTAAATTACTTCCTGAGCTCGCATTTTCGCTTGTATCGACAGTAAACGTTTACTCTGCAGTAACAAAGCAATGCCGTCCACAGGGAAGGTCTGATGGCACGTTTAGATTCAGGCTCACGCCGCACCAGCCACCTGCGCCCGATCCCTGCTCCGGTCTTATTGACTCCTGGCACATGTGAGTGAGGGAAGAGAGAAGGTGGGAGATGCAGCACAAGTCTGCTATCAGGTAAAATTAATTCACATGCAATTCACTGTCCCTACGTCACCATGCGATACAGCATATAGTGGAACTCGCCGGATAAGACGGTCGAACTGTTGTAGCGAACCAATAACAGTAACTACAAAATAAAAATGCAACCGGACGGCGAAATACTCCCACAAACCCTTACCATAAATAGTGAAAATCGAAAGCATGTTATAAGGTACAAAAGGTTAAATCTCTTAAAATGATATGGAAGCACATAACAGTGGCAAATTGAATATAAAACTAGTCAACGTACTTTTGCTGCAAAGGTATCAGAACCCGCCTCTTTATCGCCAGCTCAACAACTTTGGGAATTCCGATGGGCAGGACCGACTCAGGCACAGAAGATTCCAACTCCTGCAGATGCCGAATACACATATTTCCGGCTAATTCATAACAATCACATATCTCTGGAGACAGCATGGTCTCCGTCTTTGAGGCGGTACGCTCCTTGCTTAGACCTGAATTAACAAATCAGACTGCGTAGATGAACCTACCCAACATGGCCAAACCCTCGCAAAGTAGCCGCACGAAGCGTGCAGTGTAGGACTCGATTTTAGCATTTTTTAAGTCGACACCGTCCAAAAGTTCCACAACAGTGGCATAATTTTCCCGAATAAATGCAATCTTAGCCTTCAATATCAGAGCTTCTAGGCGATACTGATCGTCCGAAGCGGTGCGCAAAGCATCTTCCGCGGCTGATTCGGCGCCTGCAAAGTCAATTGCTGAAGAGCAATCCTTTTCGGCTGGCTCCAACTTATTTTCACAAAATACCAGATGAAAGAGGCTGGCTGGAAAGAATAAGAAGAATGAGGGGGTATCGTAGGTTAACGGAACAGAAAAAAATACCACTTGGTCCACCACGTTCTCCTTTGAGGGGATAAGCTTGTTCCAGAGCCTTTGTGAGGTTGCCTTCGGCCCGGTTCCGTTCAATCTCCAACTCTAACCGTGTCTTTCGTGCACGAGTTGCCTTTGCAGCGCACATTCTAAAGGAGAGGAAGAATGGGAGAAAAAGGGGGTGATGGGCGATTGATGCAATTCGAAAAAAAAATGTCTAATGGGAAGTTAGTAAATTATATACTGATAAAAAGCCCATCCAGACGAGAGAGTAGGACGACATAATAGGCAAAGGGAAGGAAAAATGTGAGGGCGGCCGATGTCTGGTAGGTCAACTGCCTTATAGAATCCCGTAAAGCCCGATAAAGGCACTGGGATATGGTGAAATTAAATAGTGAGTAAATAAATTGGCTTGCTACCGCTGCCTCGTAATTGGGTTCCTCAACCAAAGCAATAGAAGTGAAGAACTTTAAAAAGCATCCGAGCAACTGTTGGGTACAAGTCCGTACCCCAAATTTACAAGAAACCCCGCGAACGTGAGATTCAAGTAATACGATCCGCACTAGGTTGTCAGCAGAACCGACGCGCTCCACAACTTTGGTACAGTGGTACAGACGAAGTAGGCAAATTTGAATGATGCGTCTATAACAGACCCTCGGTATTGGTTGCTTTGATCGTTCCTGGACCTTCACAACCAAAGTTTAACGGTGCACAGTCTTCCTCAGCACGACGTGGGCGTCTGTCTGAAGTCCGAGTCTCTGAGGACGGCACATGGTAACCGAAGAGTCCAGGAGCCAACCTGATCTAAACCACAGCGAACAACGTGTCTCTTCTAGTGTGGCAATCGTTCTCTAACATCAAGCGAAAAATGAACTGCTTGTAGGAACCAGTAAGTCCGCGGATGCTTTAAGCACGACAAGTCACTTGACGAATATTCACGTTGTCTTTGTGTATACACCAACCTCGGCTGCCGACCAGCAGACAAAAAAACTACTAGCAACTACAAGAAGTACTTAAAAGACTCTCTCTCTCGTTGTGACCTGCCGGATTTTGGAATGATCGAAATGGACCAGGCGACTTCTCAAACAGTCATCTTATTGGCCACTTTGGGTTTGCCTCCTGATGAGACAGTGGCAAAATAATTCTGAATTCTGCTGATCACTAACGCTTAATTTCAGTGACGACATAAACATCTAATGAACTTGTATCGAAACGACCAGTCATATTGACTAGATTACAGTCAGTTATAGATCCCGCAGCTGGTTTCGTGATAACAGATAGATTAGTGGTGCCGAAAGTGGAAACAACCACGGGTCAGACCATGTTGTCGTTCGTACACGCCCACTAGTTAACCTGTCATCCGCACACAAATTGTTAAGAACAAGACGCATCGATATCGCAAAAACAGGACAAACCAACAAACCTGAGTCCGTGACCCAAAGTTAAGGAGAAAGCAACAGCAAATGGAAATTATTGAACTCATCAGTCCATAAGGGAGGTGAGAGAATTCTTGGATATACCGGGCGACGCCACATTGACTACCCAGACAGTCCTGGCTAAGTTCCGCAAAGATGATTCCTTCCGCCAAGTGCGGATCATGGCGGCAAAGCCGTCCAAATATGATCGCAAAAATTATTGAGCTTAAATATTGACCTGCATGAATCAGGCCCCAAACGTTGGTGACACTCGAAAACCATACTAAATTTTTCGTCAAGTTAGCGGCAAAGCCTCCGCACCGTGACCTTTCCTGATGTAAATGGCAACCAACATCGAGTGCTGGCGTGAGCATTTTTGAATACCTCCATTTCGATGACAAAACCACCACCCTCGTGAGCTATTCAGCAGCAAATTTGTATCCTTCTTCAGCTTAAGCAGTGTCACATGACCACAAATCTTAAAAACTCCCCGCATATAACTGAGGCTGCGTAAGAAGGTGTCCACAAGGGATGGTATTTCTACCAAAGCCTATTAGTTCTGTGCGGACACTGGAAACTAGGCATAATGAGGTGACCGAGAGGCGTGGCCAGAGAAGCTCGTTTCCAATGAATGAATGCCTATTTTCAGACTGAGAGATACGATAAGATGAGAGAACTACAGTGGCATAAGCTGCATTTAAGCTATACTCACTGTCCCTCTCGTAAGATAGCAAAGTACGCTTGTTTTGGATGCGCGGACCGAACAGTAATACTGAGAAGCATTCCTAATTTGTTTATGGCTGCCAACAACCGACGATCATTAGTTTGCTGACATGACCATAAGGTTCTATTCTGCCTACTGTGCGTTCCTGTTGCAGATTAAAGGAAATAAACGGTATATCGGCAAAATTCATCGCCCCGATCAGGGTCTAAAATCGTTCTGACATTGCGCGAGTCCTGATCCGTAAAATCTTTTCAAGCCGCTCAATATACGGTCTGAAGTTGGACAAGGTTAGTTGCTATGTCCGAGTGTAACTCACAAAGCCATTGACCGCGAAGGCGAAGCGACTACATGATTTCGAGGAACACCGACTGACTGGTCCCGAAAACGTTAACGATGTCGCTCTACCAGCACTAAGCTTTTATAACCTATAAGCTGTGCTTTTGTGAATGAAGTAAATCGCTAAATTGGTCGGTTGATCAATAAACGCTGGGGGAACAAAGCGTTTTCATGCTACACTCCTGTCCCCGAAGACGCCCCTCTGAGATTATTTGGAAGAAGTACACACTTCCGAGGATTTGCTGCTACATAATGGATAGAGTAATGAAGACGTCATCCCACGAAGCTATACTGTTCTTGGGAATTTTGCGATCTCTAGAAGTGTCGATGTATCAGATGTGATATCTCTACGGACACAAAAAATTCGAATAAATCGTGCATCTACTAGATCCATCTAATTAATACTGGATCGTGCACGTACAAGGTGAGTTAAATCTAGTGGCTGACCACCATTGCCTGATAACCACTCTTCGGGTGGGGTACGCCGGCTTCGTCTCGAAAGAGGATATCGCATCACGATATTGTGGGGATATCTCAGACCATACAGGAAAGAATAGTGAGGTAATTTTGACATCTTATTCGTCAGCCCCATGCGTTTAGAACTGCTGCCATGGATCAAGCACCGGTACCCACTTCAAGTTGCCGACGTAGAGATCAATTCAAAGTCAGGTTCGATACAGTCCGTCATGGCGTAAAGGAGCTCTTGTAATTGCGGTATACGTTCTCGTCTGCCGAGAGGAGTGGAAGGAATAGTCGAGCTTCCAAAATCCGCTATCATATATCATCAGACGTGTATAGGTCTAATTCGGGAGATTTTCGAGACCGGATAAATCAGGTATGATCACAGCTGCACCAAATACAAGTAAAAATACATTACCATACCTAGTCCCTAATAAAATAATCTTCCATAACTAGGTTAAGAGTAGAAAATCCGAGTCTTAAGAACCAGGTGTGCTCAAAAAACAGGAATTATAAGAGCCTTGATAACAGACGAAGACAGGTCTGAGAGTAGTTATGTGCCATGTTCAGGGGGTTCCACGGCGGTAAACAAGAGTAAATGATCTCGGACAGAGTAACAAGGCAAATAGTAGCCAGGCGGAATTTTACCGTTAAGGGAATACGCCGGATTTATTGGGATCCTTTAGCTGCACGGAGGTGCTTTTGGACTTTTTTCCAGTACCATTTTATGCCGTTTATGGTAGCGCCTGTGTCGGGATCCGCGGATCATTTGGATTGATTGGTTCTAATTTTGGTCTTCGTGCGCAAAAGCGTTTCAAGGGCAACGCTCAAAAACACTATTACATGTCCAGATCGAAGAGTCACAATTTGATAGACGGTACGTTTTAGGCCGGTGCCATACATGATAAATATACATTCTTGCGGTCAAGGCCTTTCTCAGTTATAATTAATATTTACGATTTAATCACCAACCGTTAGGACGTGTTTTCATAGCGTCCAGTAACAAGCTTAAGGAAGAGGTAGGCGGTTGAATCAGCAGTTTACGTCGAAGGGTTTCCTTTAATGTTTGGAAAAATAGGCCAATGAAGTTGCGCGTAAATTTAATGCGAAATTAAGTGCTCAATATAATGCATGCAGTAGTTTTGTGCCATCGCAGCATTATACTGTACGTAGGTGAAGCGGGATATAGATGGTTCATCAGTAAATTTTTATCTCATTGATGGAAGGAAGTATATGCACGTTGGTCGCCGAGTTTTGCAGAACTGCGTCGGACTAATAAAACAATTACCAGTGCACGTATGAGGAGCGAACACTGCTATACTGACGGTTCAAAGCTGCCGAAGGAGGCGTTTTTAAATGCAGTTGTTACATTTTGTTCTAACAGCTGGGTGCTAAAGGCAAAAAACCTACACAAAGATGAACACTTTTTAGGTATTTCTGAGGGTTTACGTGATGTTGATGATGACTTGACATGTTCAAGTCACTGAGGAATATACGCAAACTACTTTCGGAGTGTCCGAAACTGTTCTGGAAGTTAAAAAATTTGTCGTTAACAATAGGAAATATAACCTGGACAGCCTCGAAGCCGGATTGAATATTTGACATATCAAATATGAATCAAAGGAGGGCGGTATTTTGAAAAGGGAACGACCGCAGAATGTATTTTTTATGCCCATCGTAAGGCATTTGATCTGGCCAGAAACTGTTATTTATGTCTCCTGAATGGCAATCTTATAATGCTGCCACGCACTTCGGCTGGCGGCATGGCGTAGTTGACCATTATGACTTCTCAGTTTACCCAATCACTGAAACAGTCGCAAATCATGCAAGATGCTACTGCCCTCGTACAGTTAGCAGATAAAAAGGGATCTCAAATTGAATCATATGGTCGAGACCTTATACCACAAATTGATCCAGTTTCATATAACTCTTCATGTAGGCAGCACGACATATAATATACGAAGTGCCTATGCATCTACACGTTTTTAACAACTTAAAGTATGGGTATTTGCATACAAATCCCATTTCATACGACCTGTGTAATGTAATAAAGCATCCTCTTTACGACAATCCTTCACAAAATTAATATGCGTCTTCTGAATTTTCTTCATCATTATACTGTAGTCTGCACATATTGCATTAAGATTTATTCCTCTGAAGTTTCTGTTAATACTTGAGGACATAAGCGCGGTTAGTAAGTGACATAACCATCGTGTACACGTGCAGGAATTTCAAAACAGGGGGAATAATTATCGGCAAAGGATGTCCCCGTTCTGCTGCACTTTATTATCTTGCATAAGCGGCATCTAAAAAAAGTACTTTGACAGTTTCTGACCACCCATAAAAATTGGAACTCTATGCACGCTTTTGTTGTTGGCTTCTGACACTTCGACACACATAAGGTAATTAATCACGTTAAATTCACTTACATGTTCCTGGTTACATTGTCACTTTTCACACTACACTTGCCCACCGCAAAGTACTACGTCGACACTAAACCATCCACACGAACAACATAGAACAATGCTGTTGTGTCATGTTTCTGCGCAAGCTCACCGGGAACGGTATCTTGAGGTAGGTGAATGTAGGCAACGGCTAGACTATAAAAAAGAATACTAAACGCTTGTGCGTATGCCAATTATCTGCTATATTTAACCATAAATTGCAAAAGAACCACTGAGTTCCATTTTACGTGAAGACATCCTTAAACTTTACGGGTCGGAAAAAGCGAATAGTCTGGGGTATTTGCGTACGGTAACTATCCCAGTAATGTACAGACAGTTGCCTGTAGTCTCGCTTGAATCAACCGGGAAATATTTTCACGGCCCATATGGCATTAATGCCCTCGGATCCGAGGCACCTACAAAGTTAGGTTACCCATGTAAGGGTTTTCTTGTGTTAAACGAAATAAGGGAAATTGTCTGAATGGTCTCTGATAAACAGGAAGAATGTGCAGGAAAGGTTTAAACACGAAAAGATTAAAAAATTGGTTGGTGCATTGAGGGTGTGGACTTAACAACCATAAAACCTCTAAACGAACATGTACGGCAAATAAACTAAGAATATTTCTCAAGTGGATGCGCAAAAACAACCATTACTGTAAACTCGACTGTCCTTCATTGTCATTCGACAATAAGTGCGTATTTTTTGTAATTTGAACACTGTTTAATCTTTTGCTACTCTTCTGTTGGAATTTGTACAGACTGTACACGAAAACTTAGCGTGGTTTTCATTGAAAAATAGATATAAAAGATTAAGGAAATTATATAAGTCAACCGTTAACAATAGAAACCAAAAGAGATTTAATAAAAATAAGTTGAAAACCAAATGGGAATATAAAACCGCGAATAAAAGACAAAACGTGTTAAATTAGGAACAATCAATGCAAAAGACATCAGAGCAGTGGTAATGCCACAAAAATCAAGTTGCTTTGCTTATATGATAATTGCGCAAGTACGCTGAAATTCACGTGTGAAAGAGATTGTATGTAGTACTGTCATGTATTATAACCTCCGAGTTCAAACCAGATGTTTTATGCATTAAGGAATTTTGGCTCACTCTCTAAATTTTGACTTTATCCAGCCAGCACCAGCCCACATAGCCCCCTCTGGCCCAGGAGGCTAGGATACGTGCAGATAAAATTTGCGAGGTATTTTATCATTTAAAAGGTTAAGAAAATATGTTCATGCGTAGGAGAAGTTTGTCATAGTTTGTCGACCTATTGACCGCGCCCTTCGAATTCGGTTTAAAATTTTCCACCTCCGAGGAATTTACTACTTTTGATATTTCAGTCTACTGGTCACTCTTGCGTTCTTTATTTATCAAGCGTTGGATTCTATTCGACATACTCTTCATCCTCACAAGACTACTGCAGCAAAGCAGCGGATACGCCCGATATTCTCCTCTTGTGCACTTCTCGCCAGCAACTCCACGAGATCTTCCAGTCAACAGAGGGCTGAGTCATTTCGATATTTTATTCATAAAGTTGCTTCCGCTAAAACCTTCGTCCCATACTTTTAAAACCCTTTATTGTTTTTGCGATCTATCATGGAATTCAAAAATACACCCTTCGGAAATCGTGCAAAGTATATGTCACTGCCGAGATTTGAACCGGGGCACCAGCGTGCAGGGAACGACGGCGAAACCACTGAGCTATCGCCACACGACAAAATCTCTGACCTAATTTTTAATGATGGAATAAACATAAATCATAATACGAATGGCCACATTTCCGGACATGTTTCCTTTAAATCACCTCCCGCAAACGGGCCAAGAGTTTAGTAAGTTTTTTGGATGTCAATTACGAGGACGAAGAGTGTGCGACATGCTTTAAACTTCTTCTAAAAATTTCGGAGATTGAAAAGGATATGCAGGGGCTGAAGATGGAGATAGAGAAGTTAAAGAAACTTCCTCACAATTTGCCCGAAAAGAAGGAGTCCCTAACGATGGAACACGAGGGAAACAAATGCACATACGCAGGCACAGCTTCCGCAGCTATCACATCCAACAAGGAAGATGACGCTACGTCAACGGAGCTCGATGTAGCTGTTAAAGAGCATCCAGTAAGGAAAAAGGGCAAGCGGCAGGGATCCAAGAAAATACAGAAACGAGTTTCAGAAGACACAGATAATATTTCATCCAAAAATGTAAGTCCCAGAATCCCAGCATCGGACAACAACACCACCAAATTGGATAACGTTCCGAATTCAGACTCACCTCCTGTCGGCTATCCCAGCAGTTCTAAAGAGCCCTTAGTTGGGAGCGAAAATACCAATGAGTGGCAAGATATCATTGGGAAACAACATAAAACGAGTATCAAGTTGAAAACAAACCTAATGAATCCCTCTGGTCATTCAGAGGAAAATATGATCGGCAGTGAATCCAAAGACGCCCAAGACCGAGAGAACTGCGTTGTTATCCAGGGCTTACCTGAATCAACTGCACACACCTCAAAGGAACGGATATCCGCTGATCTTGCTATGTTTCAGCACCTACTGAATGATATACTTCATTCAGGAGAGACGATAACCGTTCGCGCTGCCTTCAGGCTCGGAAAAAAGATATCGAACAGTCCCAAAAATGTGAAACCACGGCCTATCAAAAATTGTCTTGGACAACAAGGAAGAGGCTAAACTACTTCTCTCGAGAAAAAAACAAAACCTTCGGAACTCTCATAAACAGATTTTTTTCAGCCGGACTTACTCTCCAGCAGAACGTCTGAAACGCCGCGAATTAGTGATAGATATGAAGAGGAGACTTGCAGCTGGAGAGAGCAATCTGGTGATTTACAGGGAACGCGTGATACAGAGAAACGCAACATTGCTCTGGAACCAGCCCATGCTCATGATGGCATCGGCAAATTAGCATTGGCAAACTCGAGACAAACGGAATTTGGCTCTGCTGACTGCTGCACACTGAAATTTCTGTATACCAACGCCCAAAGTCTGTTTTCGAAACTCGACGATCTGAGAATTCAGGTAGCCGTTCTGTCTCCCGATATTATAGCAATCACAGAAACATGGCTGTCACAGAACATCAGTGATTGCGAAGTAGCCTTATCCGGGTACCAGCTGTTCAGGAGAGACCGCACCCAACGCCAGGGTGGAGGAGTTGCGATGTATGTTGAAAGCAATTTCACAGTGTGTGAAATGACTGAGAAGATTAGCAATGGTATTGAGGCTATTTGGCTGAAAATAAAGACGCGGGGATCGCAGTTCCTTGAAGTCATGACTCTCTACCGACCACCGGGGACAGACACTGACGCTGATACTTGATTGTTGGAGAACATAAAGGAGATAAGCAGTCGACCTGATGTTGTTCTCATGGGTGACTTCAATGCACCCAGCATTCGATGGAACGATCTGCAGGCACAGAGCTCAAAAGTTTTCCTTCGATCATCGTCTGCTAAAGACAACACTTGAAGCTCTTTTCACCCAACATGTATTTCTTCCAACAAGAGCGCGTGGAGGACAACAGGCTAGTTGTTTTAGATCTCGTCTTCACTAAAGATCCTGACAGTATAGACGAGGTACACTGCCTACCTCCACTTGGTCGAAGTGATCACGCAGTACTTTCATGGGAGTATGGTTTATATTCTGTGCCATCTGCAATAAATGAAACCAGGCCCAATCTATGGCGAGGAGACTTTTGCAAGATGAGAGCTGAGGCATCACGAATAGACTGGGATGTTCTCTTCTCCGGGAATGTCACTGAGGACTGGAATTTATTTAAGGAGTATTTGTTGAATCTAATAAAATGCCATTGTCCGCCATCACAATTTAGGATATCTAACAGACCACAGTGGTTAACAAGGGATCTAAAAAGAGAGATTAACAGGAAAGGAAGGCTTTGTAAGAAATTTTGCCGATCTAATGAAAATTTAGCCTTGCAAGCATACAAAACTCAGAGGAACAAGGTTAAAAGCTTGATCTTCCAAAGCCGACGGGATTACGAGAGGGATTTGCTCCAGAGAGCAGTTCACAATCCCAAATTACTCTACAGCTATGTAAGAAAAACCACACGTAACAGGAACCCGATTCCTGTTATGAGAAACGATGACGGTTTCGAGATATCAGAAAATAAAAACAAAGCTGAACACTTTTCCCAGTTCTTTCAGTCGGTTTTCACTAGAGAAGCTGTTTTTATTCCATCAAGTTACGAGACTACAGGAGTGCCACTTATTCAGGATATGCTCTTTCAAGAAGCGGCGGTCTTTGAAGAACTAAAAAGTCTGAAGGCATGCAAATCTCCTGGCCCCGACGAGATTCCAGCAAAGCTACTCCTCGAACTTGCTCGAGAGCTGGCGAAACCGCTATCGTTGCTGTGCCAGAAATCGTTCGATACGGGAATTCTTCCTACCGACTGAAAAACAGCCCACATCGCACCGCTTCACAAAAGTGGTAGTCGTGCATTTGCTACAAATTACAGGCCTGTCAGCCTGACATCAATCTGTTGCAAGGGTTATGGAGAAGGTTGTCAAAAAGGAATTGATGATTTATTTAGAAACCCGTAACCTCTTATCGACTGCACAATACGGCTTTCGTAGGGGAAGATCGTGTGTTACGAACTTACTTTATACGATGCAAAGCTGGACAAAAGCACTCGATGCAAAAGACACTGTGCACGTGGCCTACATTGATTTCCAGAAGGCCTTCGATAGTGTTCCACACCAGCGTCTCCTTCACAAGTTGAGAATGTTCGGTATTGGCGGCAAACTTCTTACGTGGATCAAGAATTTTTCTCGTCGGTCGTTCCCAAGTGGTCTGTGTAGGCGGATCGCGATCAAAGCGCACAGTCATCGAGTGGAGTCCCACAAGGTTCAGTGCTCGGACCGATCCTATTTCTCTTGTTCATTAATGATTGTGTACAGGAATTGGACTGTAACTGCTATGTTTTGCGGACGATATAAAAAAATCTGGAAAGTTATCCACAATGCTGCTGATGCAGACAATTTCCAAGAAAAATCTTCGTCGATTGGACGAGTGGTCCCTACAAATGGCTCTTGTCCTTCAACTCAAACAAATGCACCCTGCTACGCCTGGGAAATCGAAATCAGGTCACTGATATGCGACCCTACTATTTGAACGGTTTGCCACTCCGAGAAGCACACACACAGAAGGATCTTGGAGTTTGGATGAAAGACAACCTGAAGCCTTCTACGCAATGTTCCAAGGCAGCTAAATCCGCCAATTCAATACTGTACGCTATCAAGCGGGCATTTAAAGTTTTTCGATGAAGACTGCTTTTCTAAAGTCTTTGGTACGTTTGTAAGGCCACATCTTGAATATGCGATCCAAGCCTGGCGACCGTGGACGCAACAGGACTACAACATGCTCGAAAGGGTGCAGCGGCGAGCCACAAAAATTAGTAAGAGGTCAATCTGAACTGCCATATGAGATTCGTCTAAATAACCTAAAGCTCTATCCTCTGAGTTATAGGCAGTTGCGCGGAGACTTGATACAAACCTTCCGTATCGTGCGTGGCATGGATTGCGCCCTCCTATGTGATGACTTTTTCCAACTTGCCACTACGAAAAATCTCCGAGGTCATCCATTCAAACTAAGTGTGCCCCAAGTAAGATTGGATGTGAGGAAGTATTTTTTCACCAACCGTGTCGTGGAACCGTGGAATAACCTACCTGAGGCGATTGTTATGTCCCAGTCTGTGTATACATTCAAACATCGGCTTGACATACATATGTTACAGTACCACGAAGACTATGTGACTACTTAACCTTAACAATATCAGTGTACCACGTAAATCTGCCTGCATTCACTTGACTGTTACTTCTTTAATTTGCTTCTTATTCTTGCTACTTTTATGTAACAAATAGGGATTTCAAAGGCGTAAGCCTATTTTCCTCAAATTCACTGAACTGAACTGAACTGAACTGACATTGCTGCCGTTATCCAAAGGTTGTTCCTAAAATAAAAAGAAATATGCTGGTTACCAATGCATGCCAGACTTGATAAACATTATAAAAAGAATTACAAAGCACCAACACAAAATTCAGGATTTAAATACATACTTCTTCATTAATCACGTTTACCAATGACCAACACCAAAATCAAGAATAAAATACATACTACTTCAGTAGCCACATTCACCGATCCCCAACACTAAAGTAGTTTACCCGAGCAAGAATAGGTCAGAGGCATTGTCCTGATCCTTTGAAGAAATTCATCCCATCGGTGTACAACTGGATGCCCATTTCAGGAATTTTAATTGCTCGACGGCGGTTCAGTTCATCCAGCAAACAACGTTCAAGGCCCAGGTGGACATAGCTCCCGTTCTTCAGGACCTTGTTATCGCAAGGACGTGGAGAACGCAGTAGCGTTCCTGGGTCCTTTGGAACTTCTGGATGGTAAGGTCGGAGCATATCAAACAAAGCTTTACTAGTTGCTTGTGGCATGTTCGTCTTCAGAGAGACGTCCTGCAAATCCACGAGAAAACATCGGCCTTGTAATTCGCTCGATTGTTCCGTGCTCCCCTATCGATTCTGCATTCCAACTCACAATAACAGTGCCTGAAAATTGGACCATTTGAAACCTCAGGAAGAAGTTCAGGCATTTGACGCTCCATTTAGGGGCATAACGCCGACGACGAAGATGGCGAAGGACCATCTGCTACTTCGGTCGCAGCATTATACGCTCGCTTTGCATGCCATATCCGCTAAAACACGGTGCTCCGCTTGTTTCCGTAATATTTCAGCTTCATAGTTACTTTGCATGGATAACAGAATATGATATATAAAATATGCATGGGCATATTTAAAATTCAGTGAGGTAGCAAAATTATCGTTAATGTTTAATATTTCACTCGAGCAAAAGAAACTTTACATGAAATTTAAAGGCATAATTTAGTAAATTATCTTATAAAACATCTCCAGGCTACTGAATTACCTTCCTCAGTAGCAGCAGCTTTGTGACCAATAAGTCAGTCTTACAAGTCACTAAGCGGCTGCACACGCTTGGCAGATAATACCCTCAGAATGACTGACTTAACCAAAGCATCCATAATCAGTTCATCACACTCCCCAATAACAATGCTTAAACAGTATTTATCTTGTAAATATTGCCTATTGGAGTTTAAATTCAAACACTGACACCTTCTGAAGTCTTTGCAACAAGCCTTACCATATAGTAAATATGGCTTAAAAGTTGACGGTGCCATGCCCCTTCTTGCTCTCTCTGAGCCCCCTCTATTGAAGGGACCATGTGCTGATAGGGGACGCACGCTATTCATAATTTTAGTTACAACTGACAAGACCACTTTGAAAAACATGGTGGTGGTTGTCTTTTTTATAAAAGCTCATCTTGTGTACATTCCCCATATCTGCTGGTCAATTCTTCGTTTTCTGGAAATATTTGCTTCGTTTTAGTCGTCCCCCCGCACAATACCAAGCAGTAGTCCGCTAAGTCTAACCGTCCTTGTTCTATCCGCAATGAAAGCCAGCTCTTTGGACTCTTTGAAAAAGTTGAGTTCAGTTTATTAAGGAAAAAGGTAGGTAACTGCCTTTGAGCTCCCTATTTGTTAAAAGGCGAGTTCGAAGAATCTTTAATACATCAGGAAAATCAAAAAGTCATGGTTTACTTAATTACATGCGGAAAACATGCAGTTATTGGTTTATAGGAATGCGTACACATAAATGACTTTTCACTTATTATGAGTAATAAAAGTACATGCAAGTATAGGGTAGCAAGCATTCGGTAAGTGCGACGGTTGATGTCTGTAAGCATATGTGATGAATTTGATATAAAAATTCCGTATAAGTGTACTGAATTATATCAAGTAGTATTATAAAAATAAGAATTCATTTCAACGGGGATAAGACAAAAGTGGTCGGATGGTATCATAGTGAGTACTGCTATACTGATCCAGGTTCTTATGAAAGACTTCAACAGAAGCAGACATAACAACATCGAGTGGCAGAGCATTCCAAGATTCAACCCTCTGCCAAAGAAGAAGAAGAAGAAGAACTTTCGTATGTCCAGTCTGGCCCCATTCACGCGTAGCTTGAATGGACGTTTAAAAGAGTTCGTGGTCGTTGATAACTGAAAGAAATCACCAGGTATGAGGCAGCAATCCTGACAACGCATGATACGGAATGTTTGTTTCAGGTCACCTTGTAGCTCAAGGGAAAGAAATCAAGATAAGACAACCATGTTTCATAGGATAGTTTGGATACCAAACTCCAGTTGCGGTCGCACAAGGGTTCAAAAGACTTCAGCGAAGCAGTCTTAATCAAGGACAGAAGAAGCCCAATTGACAAGGTACAGAACAGACACCGCAGACTTGGCTTCGTTTGAGCAATGCAGCAACCGTTCAAGTGAGGTTGTCATTCCCCTGCCCAAGCCTCTCTGCGCATCCACTTCTTGCAGTGGTATACCATTCAGGTAGTACCCCATGGTTTTCGGAGTGCTGCGTCTGCCAAACCATTAAAAGGTGCATTTATTCGCATTGAATGGCAAAAGCCAGTCCTTCGATCATTATTGACGTCTGTTTAAGTTAGCCTGCAAATAGTCTACATCAGCTGCAGTTTGAATGACGCTCCATAGTTTAATATCATCCGCAAACATGGCGACATCACAATCCGGGCTACTGACCCAGTCGTTGACATTCATAATGAACAGGGAAGGGCCAAGAAAGGGGCCTCGAGAAACACCACTTTACACCGCAACCTCTGTTAACTGCTTTTCACCGACATGGACAGGTTAAGAGTGGATAAATAGGAAGCTTCGGATCCATTTCAGGAGATTACCCCTAACACCTGTTCGGCTGAGATTGTGCAAGAGTCCTTGATGTGGGAAACTTTCGAACGCCTTATTAAAGTCAAAATAGGCTACGTGCAACGCATTTCCTTCATCATCTTCCCGTGTCCAACGTTCGAAACAATAGAGCATGTTCGTCACGCATGAACGGCCCCGTCGGAATCCATGCTGCGCATCGGATCAATGTTTATGCTGCTCGAAGAAGTACATAAGCACTCTTAATTATCTTTTCTATGATTTTTCAGCAGACCAAGGTGAAACTTATTGGTTTGTTATTATTTACGGAAACCTTGCTGCCATATTTATATAGCGGTGTGATCCGTGCATATCTACAATCAGCGGGTGAACATCCAGCTTCGAACGGGGCTTGGAAAAGCATGGAAAACGGTTTGACTAGTTTCATAGCCAGTTCTTATAGCAACGTTGGTGGTATTTAATCTGGGCCCGGTGATTTTGACACTTTCTGCGCCAACTGCCCTTTATGAACATTTGCTTCGTCAAAAGATACAGCCTGGATTATTGGACACATCGATGTCGTAGTCAGGAGGAGAAAATGTGCTCTCACTCGTAAAGTTGGATTTAATAATTCCGAAAAGTGCTCCACTTTTTCTCCTTCCTCACTAACCGCTAGGATTTCGCTAGTCTTTAGTAGAGGAATGGGGTCTCTGCTTCGCGCGCGCCTCCTTAACGTAGATCGACCGACTTTGGATAAAGGCAGAATGTGCGATTCCTTCCATAAAAAAGGGAAAAATTTCGTTTCCAAGAGCAAGAGTAAATTTTGTTTACAAAAGAGACGGAAATATATGAATTGCACCAGCCTTTAGAACGCTGACCGAGACGCCATCTGGTCCAGGTCTGTAAGATTGACGAAAATGGCGAATGGCTACGGACACGCCCGAGAGCGTAAAATTTATGGATTCAATAAATAAATAAATAAATTGTATATTTAAGGCCCAGAGGGCCCCATCATTACAAACTTAGTATCGTTGTTTAAATAAATACAAAGTGGTTACCGGTGAGGTTACCGGTCAAACCCGGATGATCGGAGATGTAGCGACCGGATGTTCACTAAACTTTCTGGAAAAGAAAGCATTGAAACTATCAGCCATCAACTAAGCGTCAGCTATAGGTTTTCCTAAGGCATCTCGGAGTATGGGTTGCGGCATTTTTCTCTGCGCTTTAAATGTGCGCGAAAAGAGTTTCGCAACATTTATCGAAGGTTTTTCGACAAATTTGATCTCATCGGCTAGATTTTTAGTCAGACAGCCTCTTAGCCTGCTGAGAGATTTAATGGATCAAGGGTAGGACGAAATTGTCGTTTTGTAGATGAAAACAACAGGAGAGTCTACGTTGTCTACGGCGGAAAGATAAAAGGAGGTACACGTCATCCTTAACATTAAATATTTTCGTACGGGGAACAAAACGAAAAATGAGTGGACTTAGAACTTGGTACAATGTACCAGTAAAATATTAACATCCAAACATATAAATAAGTTGGTCCAAAAGTGGGAATTAAGATGTGTCAGTAATTCCCCCCATGTTTGCTGATCGGAAATCACGGAGAAAACTATATTTTTTGGAAACCTTTCCTCAGCCTCGCGTTCTAGTCTAGAAAAATTATGGCACGGTCAGAACTCGCAAGTAGGTTTAAAGGTGACAGTGACAATAACTGACAACCTCTACAGAAAATAAGTTCAAGTATGTTTGATCATCGGATGGGAAAATCAACTAATTGGTCCTACATACCGATATCTATGGCCTTAAGTAAGTCTTCGAAATTTGCAGCCCTGGAAGGTGGAAAACAATGAGATTCAGGAAGGTTGGAGTCACCTTCAATCAAACAGTACTTCAGATTTAAGTCAGCTGTTGCGTGAAATGCTTGCGAGAGACAAAGATCGCAATCCGCGCTGATATTGGCAGAGTGATATACACAGCCAACGAGTAATAAGTAGTTGTCCTTTAGAAAAACTCGGAGCCAACAGATCTCTTCTACCGCGGTAAATTGTCGGAAGTCCAATGGCAGAAATGCAAGTCGTATTAAAAGTAGATACAGCATTCTTCACCATGGCCCTCGTATCGATTATTCCAAATAATGGCGTAGCCTAGAATAGATAGTTCGCAGTTGGCTACACAGGATGTTGCCCATGTCTCTGTTTCTATTACAGTGTCGGGGTGGTGGACAAAAACCAGAATCTCGATCAAAGGCATCTTATTAAACTGAGATCTGGCATTTAAGACGAATAATTTAAGCGGGCACGTTTTTGTTTTTTGGAATGGGACAGTTAGGCTGTCAGAGTTACTGACTTCGGCCATAGAAATGCTATTTGCACTTGAACTATCTGACCGTCCCTTAGTTGGAGATGTGCCTCGCCATTAGTCCCTCGTCGTTATAGTTCTATTATTAATTTTTTCATGTTCATTCGCTCTTTCAGCCTTTATTCAGGCTGAAAAAAACTTCAGACTGCATAGCCCATAGGGTTGATTATTTCTGTAGCAGGGGCTGTGCCTGTGCTTAGGTTTCCAAGATGATTTTGAGAGGTCTTGGTCAAGGATTTGAATGGGGTGCTGACAGAGCCTTTCCTATTCTATATGCCTTGAGAATGTGGATGGAATCGCCGTCCGTTAGCCAAATTTTTGCAAACAATTGAAGGAGATCCCAGAACATCCCCATCCCAACTAGCTTGAATTTCCAGCTAGCACCCAGACATCATATTGAGGCTGCTTAACTAAACATGCCAACATAATCATGGAAAAAATAATTAAGCAACAACCAATGCAGTTCTTCGAACATAACAATCTGCTATCTTAAGCTCAGCACGGTTTCCGAAGAGGTAGATCCTGCGTCATAAATTTGCTCTACTGTTAAGAACGTTGGACTGAAGCGGTCGATAGTGGAAATACGGTGCACGCAGTCTATATAGACTTCAAAAAGGCTTTTGATAGCGTGCCACAACACCGCCTTCTTTATAAACTCAACCGCATAGGCGTAAGAGGTAGACTTCTGACATGGATAGAAAAATTCTTAACTGGCCGCGCACGATCTGTCCACATCAGCGACAAACAGTCGACTAAAGTTGAGGTTGAGAGTGGTGTTCCCCAAGGCTCTGTTCTCGGCCCTATTTTGTTCATTGTCTACATTAAGAATTTTATTTAGAATTTAGAATTTATATTTGGTTAGCACCGGGAAGGTACTGTCTAAGCAAACATTAGTAACGAAATAAAGTTATGACAATGTGTGCAGATAAAATGTACAAATTCATAAATTGTCCTGCTATGTCAACAGTTAGCAATGTTTTAAAATTTAATGGTGACTAGGAAAAATAGGCAGTGAAAAAAACTCCTACCATGAAAATGGAGGCAGAGTTCAATAGGCCTTCATTTTCGAATAGAAGGTAGGAGAAAAAAACCGCTTAGGAAAAAATAGTCAAGTGGTAGAATAGGGTAATACTGCAGTAGCATTTCAGAATGAGATAATGAAACGTCGAGGTGATTCGTTCTTGATCACTTAGGCGTATGAAACAGAATCTCACGAAAATGCGTCAATGAACTTAAGTCCTCAGCATCATAGGATCCAGAATTGAATTCTGATGATGGTTAGTATCCAAAGAAACCGAAGCATTTAAGACTGTGGACCACCGAATTTGTACGTCCGAATGACGTCATCGTTTGGAGGACGGGTGATATAAGGAGACATTATAGTTCATGGGCGTCTCCAGGTAGCGTAAATATAGTTTCAATAAGGTTACTCAAATTCCCGATGGTCCTTTCTCCGAGTCATGGGGAAAGCTACTGGGAAAAGATGAGGAAAATAAAAGGTAAATAGAATCAGTGTTAAGATAAATGTGCAGTCTTCGCTTGAATGCAGATAGACTAGTTAACGACCTAATTTCAATTGGCAAGTTATTCCAAAGAAAACTATACCTAGAAGCAAAGAAGAGAGAGCGTTTACACGTGGAGGATGCAGGGGGAGGTATAATTAGTTCAGAATTTCTTAGGTTATAAGGAAGACTAACGGGGGTAATTACAGAAAGCTTTGGGAAAGTTGAACTATTATTAAGATGAAAAAGGAGACAAAAGCCTGCTTCAAGTCTCCTGACGCAAAGAAATTTTAGCTTCGTTAGCTGGCGTCTTGTTGAGTAGGAAGTAGTTGAAAGAGTCGGAAATAGGAGTTTTTATGTGAAATGTCTTTTGACATTTTCAATTTTTGAACGGCTAGATTCGTTCATTAAACCGAAGAAAGGACAGCAAATTCAAGAATGGGAAGTACAAACATACGATAAAGTCTTAATTTAATTTCAGAAAGGTAGAAATAAAAAGAAATAAAGCCGCAAATCTGAGCAGCTTTGGCCGTAATTCTATCGGCATGAGGCGAAAGATCTAATTTATTGGTGTAGCTTAAGCCCAAGTCCTTGATGGAGGAACATTCAATCATATGGCAACCTTCAAAGATAAGAGGTTGCGGCAGCCTTACAGGCCCAAAACTCATGTAGCGACACTTAGTAGGTGAGAACTCCATTAGCCATGTGGAGCTCCAGGCCGAAATAGCGTCTAAGTCTGAATGAATTTGTTCTAGGCACCGTTCGGTTGTAGAGTTAGAGAAGGAATAAACGCATTTGAGATCATCAGCATAAATAAAAAGATTGAGAATGTTTAACTATCGATGAAATATCATTTATATACAGTAAGAACAACAAAAGGACCTAATACGGTACCTTGAAGGACACCACTAACAATCGGGGTAGCACTTGAGTATGAGGACCCTACTAAAACGTTTTTGTTTTCGATCATTTAGGTATGATCTAATAAAGTCAGTAAGGGGACTACGGAATCCTATGGCTTCTAGTTTAGCTAGAAGTCGTTTATGAGGCACCTTATCGAATGCCTTACTAAGATCAAAATAGATAACTACTACAGATAGATGATCATTACGAAGAGAGGTTAGTAGATTTAGAAAAAGACATGTGGCAGGTTTCACAAGAACGGTCCGGTAAGAAGCCGTGTTGGGAAAAGTTGATAATTTTATTGCTAATGCAAAAATCCGTGATTTCTTTTGCAAATAGTTTCTTCGAAGAGTTTAGCAAGAGAGGGCGTTTTATGAACACCGCGATAGTTATGAATGTCCGAGCGGGAACCAGATTTAAAAACTGGTATTATAATAGAAGTTTTCCAGTAATCGGGGAAGAAACCATTTTCGAGAAATATCGAGAATAACTTGCTTAGTAAAGGTGGAAAATCCCTTAACTGTTTAATAAGTGAGTTTGGAATGTTATCAGTTCCAACTGAATGTGAATTTTTTAGGTGAGCTATTTCTTTTTGAATACATGAAGGCGAGAAATTAATAGTTGTTAGAAGCGAATTTGAAAGCAGAGGAATTGTGGGAGTGGGGCTAATTTCAGTGGTAAAGTGGTTGGCAAAAAACGAGTTTAACAATTCTGCTTTGCCCAAATCATCTGTAACAAATTTTCTGTTACAGTCGAGTAAGGGCGGAGTTACATTCAGACGCTTAGCCGATGACCGAACATGAAAGATTTGAGCAACAGATTTGGATGAATTGGCATCACTTAGTGCTCGAGACTCCCTACGCTTATCTCGCGCGAGCCTTATTCTCGATGCTAATTCAAATATTTGTGCAATCCTTAAATGAACTGACAAAGAGCTTTTAGATGAATCTTTAAGTTGCTTTCGTAATTTTTTAAGTCTGTTCTGGAGAAAATGCGGAACAGTAGAAGAAGCTGAATGTGAATTAAAAATCTTAAACGGGATAAAAGCCTGGATTTTTTTCTGTGAGGCTCTGCAATAGCTCACGGAAAAAGTTTAAGATCGTTGATTGAGAATATGCTATGCCAATCTAGAGTGCTTACGAAATTATTTATCATTTCATGGTTTGTGTTAGCAAAGTCGAGGTTATTGCAATAAACCTCAGGCTTCGTAAGAAGGGGAATTGGAAAACAACAGTGAATTATTGCATGATCACTTGTAAATAGATCATGATGGAAATTCATAAAGAGAGGGTGAACATCGTTTGTAAAAATTAAATCTAAAATGTTGTCATTTCTAGTAACTGATCTGACCAGTTGGGACATGTTTGTAAAGTTAATAGTATCGACCAATTTCTGATGTTTAGGCGGAGAGGAATTGGCCTGCCAGTCAATGTCTGGCAGATTAAAATCACCTACGATTATTTTGACATCAAACTGAGTGTCTGCAACTTTTTCAAATAGTTCACAGAGCTCGCTTTCATTGCCAGAATAACACGGAGGATTATAGACACAGCCAATTACCGCTTTTTTTATTGTGCGGGAGGATGACTGAAGCAAAACATACATTTCCAGAAAAAGACGAAATGTTCAGATGAAAAGGGAAATGTACAAAGGATGACTTAATATAAAGGAGGCAACCACCGCCACGTTTTTCAGCGCGGTCTTGTCGGTACAAATTGAAATTATCTATAGCAAGCGTCGAGTCAGAAATAAGAGAGTGAGCCCAGGATTCAGTGATGCACAGCACATCTGGATCAAGCTCAAAAGGCTACTGTTCTAAGCTCAGCCATCTTATTTACAACTGACCTCGCATTGAGTGAAACTAAGCTGAGCGTATTCCTGAGCGGCAGGTTACGCTCATCAGTATTTATAAAAAAGGATAATTTGGTGGCGGAGAAGAAAACTGAAAAGAAGAAACGAAAGGTGGGAAACAAAATTGCTCTGGTCTACAATTTGTCGAAATGTTACTGTTAAGAGAACTGAGATTATTTGTACAACGGCATATTTGGATGAAAACCATGGAAGGGAAGGCTATATTGCGGCGTTTGAAAGATAGGGGGTGGCATAGAAATGAGATTTTTGAGGGACGTTAGCGAAAAATTGGCGGAAAAACGTGCATTTGAAAAAGGAATAATTGATTTCGAAAAACTGGTAGCATAATTAGAAGCCTTAAATATTTGTGGATTTCGGACAATTTTTGGGTTGGGAAAAGATGCTAACGTTAGCGTTCGCAGCTGTTGTAGATGCTGAGGGGTTAGCAGGTTTCCCATCGGTAATGCCATTGCTGATCTTAAAGCCTGGATTAGCCACAGATTTAGATTTACTAGGAGTTTTCTTAGGGTTAGTAGATTTGGCAGGTATAGCCGGCATGGTTTGCTAGGGATGAGAAAGAAGTGGAGTTGACACAATTTCCCTCAAACCAGAAACAAGGTTAACGGGTGAAGATTCAGCTGGAATCGAAATTCCTGTCGATCCGGAGGGCCGTGGGCTTGCTTTAGCTACAGGACAAACCTCTGAGATAATTTTTGGTATTGAAGGTGTAGACCAAGGCTACTTGTTTGCTAATGAGGGTGAAATTTGACGTTCCATTGGGGTTTTATCCCTACGGATAAACAACCTGTTTTTTTTCAAATATTGAGCTGAGTGCTCATGCCTAGAGAAAATAAGGTCAACTAATCGCTGAAAAAAATGTTTGACCAGAATAGGAGGGTTTTTACTACGGGAAGATAACCTTTTAGCTTCAGCGACTTTTAAGTTAAAGCCGCACGAGTAAAGGATATGAAATGCAACGTCCAGGGGGATTTTACTCTTGGGAACGTTTTTTAAAAGAAAATTGAAACTTCTCTTATGTCGGTCAAGTGACTCAGTACTGACCATGTTTATAAAAGGCTCTAGTTTCACACATTGTTGAGAAGTGAGTGAAGACAACTTTCCCTCAAAAAAATGGTACCAAGGATCGTGAAGAGAACCATATTTAGACATAAAGGTATTAAAGTTTTCCAGGGCGTCAAGGTCTAATTTCTTCATGCTTAAGGTGGGTTGTTCTAGTGGAAGTTTTACGCGAAGAGGATGTTTGCGTCTAAGTACTGACTGGGGTTTCATATTGGTTTTAAAATATAAGTACTTTTCAAATCAATAATACGAAGGAAAAATTGTTACTAGTAACGTTTTACGGAATAAAAGATTTAATATTTTAAGCAAGTCACTGCAAGCAAATATCGGCTAGGTAACGAGTTTAAACTGAAAATAGAATTAGCGAAGAGGCTATGCAGGATGAAAAATTATATCAACTGGTATACGAGTTACTACAAATTATTCTTCGCTGGAAATAAGGTAAACTTACAAATTTTCAACTTTATTTCTAGAATTAGCCTTTAGATTCCGTCGTTTTGACGTAAATCTGCGAGAAATTTAATGAGGCTATGTAGGGTGAAAAAGTTTAAAAACTCTATATTTCTCCCTTTTGCCATTGCAATAACTGCAGGTATGTGCAGCTGATGATGAGGTAGAAATACAATTAATTGTCAATAATTAAGCTAATATTTTTCTACAGGAAACGTAGAAATCAGTTGAAAATTTGAGAATTCACTTATCTTCAAATTTGAACCAACCGCCTTCGACCTTGACCTCAACGATTGTGCCAACGAACTGGACTGCGATATTGCCATGTTTGCCGACGATCTCAAACTTTGGCGCGTCATTTAAAACTGCGGCTGATGAAGAGAACTTGCAGGCAAACTTAAATCGACTCCAGAAATGGTCAAAGGGACTGGCTCTTGTCGTTTAATGAGAGCAGTGCAACATTATACGAGTCGGGAAAAGCAATCCTTCGAACCGTACGGTTTACAGTCTGAATGGCATTCCATTGAAAGAAGTGGATGTCAAAAGGACCTTGGAGTCTGGATCACGCCCTCGCTTAAACCCTCCCTGCATTGCGCAAAGGTAGCGAAGTCAGCCATGTCGATTCTGTACCTCGTTAAACGAGCTTTTGCAGCCTTCACTACCGACTGCTTCGCTAAAGTCTTCGGAACATTCGTGCGGCCACAGTTGGAGTCCGCTATCCAAGCTTGGAGACCCTGGGTGGCGAAGGACATCAACATCCTCGAAAATGTCCAAAGGCGAGCAACCAAACTTGTCCTCGGACATGGCTCACAGCCTTATAAAAAACGCGGCTGTCGAGTCTCAATCTCTTTCCCTTGCACAATAGACAGCTTCGGGGGACCTGATACTAACATTCCGCATACTACGCGTCCCGGACTGTTGTCTCGTCCCAGGGGATTTCTTCGAGTTAGCAAAAACAACGAACTTGAGAGGTCATCCTCTCAAATTACGTGTGACTGGAGCAAGGCTAGACACTCGGAAGTACTTCTTCTCCAAAAGAGTAGTCGAAGCTTGGAATAGTCTTCCTCTGGATGTTGTTATGTCGGACTCCTTGGAGGTTTTTAAACGAAAGTTAGATCGATATAATGGTGCGAGCTACAACTAACTGAAAGCTGCAAGTGTGACGTCAGCAAATAAGGCATTTAAGGCACTACTAGCTATATTTGAGTAACATTTCTTTATGTTTGTTATTTTTGTTCGAGGGCTTGCATTCTCCCATTATTCCCATGCTGGGGTCCTCGAGGTCTTCGCTGCTTAACTTATTTGCACACCTTGGTGACACCATGCGTGTTCGCATCAGCTGGACCTGGCGACCGTCGTCCATGAGGTGTATGAACGTTCTCCCTTTGTTCGAACCGCAATGGACCGAGGATGATCTGGACATATATTTTCACCTTTGAAATCCCTCAACGGACTCTGCAATCAGCAAGGGAGAATCTAGCTGATTCATGTGACCTCCGAAACGCCCCCCGTTGGAACCCCCAGAGGCGACAGTTTTTTTCTCTTAAATATCACCGGGAGTTTTTTTTCATTGTCTGCACTTTTTTAACTATGTTCCATTATGTTGGCCTCGCCAACATATCGAGGTACTATTTTTTTGATACCACAACTCGCATGTACAAATAGGGAATTCAAAGGTGACTTCCCTACATCTCCCTCAAATATACTGATACTGGTACTGAAACTCGTCCAAAAATGCGCTTCTGTTCCATTCGCGGAAATGCATTACCCACCCCGCAGCTAATTTTCTTGACGGTAGTTTTCCCAGTTTTCTCTGAATGCGAAGGGTCCTGCTGAACTAATAGACTCACCTTACCTTATGTGTCACTGTAATAGGAATACTTTGCAGTATCCTGCCCAGGGGTTTCCCGGAAAAGCCCCAATAGCAAGCGGTAGTGTTCAGTTCCCCTGTCTGTCATATCCACCTCCATATTTTTCGCCCCTTTACCCACATCAGGCGCGTGCTATCCCATAACCTTTTTTCCAGAACAGAGCGGGAGCACCCATCCACTATGTTCATTGGCCCGTCAACCACTGGATGACTTAGCCGCCCTCCCTTAAAAACAACCAGCTTGCCCAATTAAAGTGTACGTTCTATATGCTAGATCCTTGATCAATAAAATGCCCCTGCTTCAGACGCTGGTATTTGTCCACTGTCCAGATATTGTTTTAGTAACTGAAATGGGCAACACCTTCCCTAGCCGACTCTGAACTCTCTCTTATATGTTTTAATTATATTTTGAATGATCGTACGGCAGCCGTGATGGAGGAAGCTGTATCTATGATAAGCAAGCGCTGACATTTCAGCCCTTAGACCATCCGAAATTTATCCCGTTTGACGAGAGCTTTTGGCTTCAAATTACCTTAAAGAATAAGGACTATTTAATCGTTGGCTGTTTCATTGGCCCGCCCAATACCAGTGGGGATTACGATCTTTGCCCTCACAAGCATTTCACGTTGCAGCTGACTGAAATCTAGAAGCAATGTAAAGAACTTACAGTCAAGTGAATGCAGAAAGATTTACGTAGTTCACTGGTATTTTTAACGTTAAGTTATCACATTGTCTTCGTGGTGCTGCAACATATGTATGTTGTTGAATTCCCAACCCAAGGATCAAGTTTACTTGATCTAATCTTCTGCGAAGGTTGCCTGCCATTGACAGTGTCATCTTTAGTCCCACTTTCGAGGTTAGACCATGACATCGTTGTTTCTACACTACAATTCGAAACCGGTGAAACGTTTTTCCACAAAATATAGCTTTTCCTTTGATTTTTGATCAGCTCTTTTGACGGAATTATCGATATATCTTTATTCCCACGACTAATCTGCTTTCATTTTTATGTCAGGATATGAATACCTGTACTGTCCTGGTATGCTGTACAAATTCAATTCAATTCAATTTATTGAGGGAAATAGGCATGGGCCTTTGAGTACCCTATTTGTAACGTAAAATTAAGTGCGGTATACAGAGAAACCGTGTGGGTTGCAAAGGTACAAAAGGCGGTCATAAAAAATGACAAGTGGTGCACGACTCTCGAGGGTTAAGATAAATTCCTCATCGCTCAGGCTCGTTGCGGAACATAAAACTGTTAAGGTTCCAATCCCTTCACAATGCGGAATGTCTGCAGGAGATGACCACGCATTTGCCTATAACTCAAAGGGAAGAGATTAAGATTCATTAGGCGGGTTGGATATGGCAAGGAGCTTTGACTTCTAACCATTTTGGTGGCTTTCCTCTGTACTCTTTCGAGGCAGTTCTGATCTTGAACTGTCCAGGGTTTCCAGGCGTGCATAGCATATTCCAAATGCGGCCTAATGAATGTTCCAAAAGTCTTAGCGAAAAGATCTTCATCGAAATCCAAAAAGGCTCGTCTGATTGCATGCAACACCGAAATTGCGCTCTTCGCCACTTTCAAGCAGTGAGACGATGGTTTCAAGGTGGTGGACGTCAGCACACCAAGGTCCTTTTGGGTTTCTACGTCTTTTAAGGCCTTACCGTTGAGAAAGTAACTTCTACTTTCGGCAGATCCAGATGGCTTGCCTAAGCGAAGTATTGTACACTTATCGACGTTGAACCGCAAAAGCCAATGATTCGACCACTCCTCCAACCGAGTTAGGTTGATCTGCAGTTTATCTTCGTCAGCAGGGCTCTGGATTACATTCCAGATTTTAATGTCATCGGCAAACATTGCTGCTTGTTTAGATCCACTTATTTCTCGTTTTGTTCCCCGTAAGAAACTAATTAATATCACTGATTACGGTTTATCTCTATTTATCTTTTCACCGTAGGTAACGCAAACTCCCACGTCGATTCCATCTGCAAAACGACAGTTCCGTTCTGCCCTTGATTCGACATATCTTGAGCAGGCTTCGAGGCTATCCGGAGAAAAGCGGCTAGCCCATGAGGTCAAACATTTCGAAAACCGTTCGTTTAATTTTGCGAAACTTTTTCACACACAATAAGGCTCCATAGAAAAAATAAATATTAATATAAATTGTATATTTAAGGCCCAGAGCGCCCCATAATTACAAACTTAGTATCGCAGTATTAATAAATACAAAGTTGATAATTGCTGCAATACGTGAACAGCCATATGAACAGCAGAATCTGGTAGTATGGTAGACATATACGATTCTGAACGATTTGCCATTTTTTAAACAATAATTGACAAATTTTGGAATAAATGGTCAGCTAGAAAAGAAGCAGTGAAAAAATCTCCTACGGTTAAATCAGGGGCGAAGTTTGGCGAGCCGCCAATTTAAAAAAAACTATGAGAAAAAACTGCTTCTCTAATAAATTAATAACTAGAATCGATGGGAATGGTACGATGTGATGGGATAGTACTGTGATGTTGCTGACAACGTATGTGGGTTCGGAACGCTCCTTGTCGAGTGAGAGATAATATAACACCCAGAGCTACTGTTTATAACCAACACGGAGGTGAGAGAGAAGGAACTCATCGTAGACAACAGGGCCAAAACGAGGAGGGGAAAGAAGAGGTCACAAGATCTTCACCGGGATGCAAACTTGCTGACTGCATCGTCCACTAACAGTGAGGCGAAAACATCAGAATCCGCCACAAGCCTCAACAGATCTCAGACACCATCGGCAGGGTTGCAAAATCGGAGGAAAGTATCAAGGTTGTTAAGAGTTGATATTAATATTCATATAAGACTCCGCCTTTATAAAGTGTACGCTAGGTCTGCTCTGGAATACTGTTCATTTATTTTTAGCCTTCTGTGCGCGAGTGAACGAAAGAGAATAGAATCTGTCCTGCATTTCTTAACCTAAAGAGTTTTATCGTCGGAGTACCGTAATCTGTCGTATCAAGAACGCTGTGGGCCTCTAAACATTGATCCCTTATGGTTTCGCCGAGTACAGAAGGGACTCTTTTGACTGTTTAAGCTTTTGAATACTCGTACATTTAATCCCCTTACCACGGTGAGGCAGCTGTATCACCCTCGGCGCAGCAGTCATCGCAATGTCTTTTTATTTCTCCCTTTATTTTTCCTTTTAGTAAACGCCATAGCCATATGAATACACCCTCCCAGAATATAAAAATCCTGCGAAGTTATTCTTTATTTAAGAGAACTGTTACTAGTATTTTGCATTCAGAACAGTTTCCAAGAATTCTGGGTGCCGAATGGTAGAATCTGTTTTCCGGTTCGATGGAGTGCGTGCTATCTGTGCCCGATCCCAGGTCTTACCTTGAGGGCTATGGCACCGCCTCTGCAGCTTGCACCCGTTGGCTTCTTTGGCAGACAGCGAGCAACCGTCCACGGATGTACTGTTGCCTGGAGCAGAATCCCGATTCCTAAAAAACACAGAGAGACTGAAAACAGACTGCACTTGTGAAGCCTTTACTCGACCTGAACTGATATTATCCCACAGGTAGTAGTTTTTTCTCTTGTATATCATAAAGATACGAAAAAACATTAAAAATGATATATATATTCAGAATATTTTCACCGTCAGCCTGATTCCTTCTGCATATTTTGGCTGAAAATGCCTGTAAACCGGTATTAAATTCAAATATTATTATTTTCATTATTGAAGTGAACAAGTATTACATCTCTTGGTAACCCTTAGCTGTAATCGTTTTTCATTACTCATACGAGTAAGGAGCACTCGCAAGGCAAGAGCATCCTGACGAAGGCCATGTTGGACATCAGATAATATTGTTTTATTTCCAGATTTCGCATTTAATGCTTTTTGATAATACGCTTCATTATTTTACGCGCTATGCAAGTTAAACTGACAGGATGGTAATATTTGCCATCAATTCGTAAACTTCCCTTATAGATCATGGTGATGAATGTATATTTTCATTCTTCTGGGAGATGGCCTTCTTCCAAAGCGTCTTAGAAAATGATGGATAATAGTTCGAAAGAGTTCGTTAGTAACTTGCGAAATGCTTATGCAGATATTTTAACCGGTCAAGGCGATTTGACTGGTCGCAGTTGACGTAATTTGGCCCTAAATATTGCTGATGAAAAGTTTCGTTCCTCTTTTGAGTAGGAAGAGGAGGGTCAGAAAATTTATTCACGAATGGGTGGAATAAAAACAGAAGAATTTGGCTCTCTGGTGAGGACAGATTTAAAAAAATGGAAATATTAGATGCTTTAACCTGGTCGTTGGTTTTCAGGTTTCCATCTGCAGACCTAAGAGCAGGGATAAATTCCTGAGTTCTTCTAGCATTCCATGTGTTACTTCATAGTACTTTGGGGTGTTCCGATGAATTTCCCAGAAAATTCAGTTTGACATTCCTTTGCAGCTTAGTCACCTAACTTTTGCAAATGTTGCGTTGTTTCTTATATTCCCGTAAATGCTCATCGAGGTCAGTTAGTCTGCAACGCCTCCAAAATCGATGTTTTTCTAAAAGACGCTTGCAAGTTCAAGTTATATATTTTGGACAGTTTGTGGTAGTCTTTCTTTATAGATGACAGTTGAGATAAACACTTCGTTTCAGGAACGAGCTGAAAGTCCTACAGTGGTCATTTGCTTCATCACGCAGTTCTGTTTCCCATGATCCCTCTGACATTCATCTTCTCATGATTGGATAGTCTTCTTCCAAATGTTTATTTTCCACCTCTCAGGCAAAGTTGGTTGGGAAAACAGTGAGTACTCAAAGTACAGCTTAGTGTTGTCACTTGAACCTAATGGCGTCAAACCTGCAGTTTAAGCACATTTTCCTTCACCCTGTTAAAAATGGGGTCGTGGCAGTGTGACTGTTGTACTTCTCTAGCCCAGGTTCCAAAGGTCACGTTCAGGTGAAGGAGTTTATCTGTTGCCCATTGTAATAGTTTGTGATTAAAGTAATCTGGTAGTCCATTACGCAATCCATGTTTGCCCATAAACACCAGGAGCCTTAAAATCCCCAATGATTAGGATTAGGATTCTTGTTGGCGTCGTACAGTTCTGCTATTAAAATGAGATCTCGGTCAGAAGTCCGATATGGTTTACAGTACGCCACCAAAATTGTCAGAAGTCTGACATACTTCGCTCAGCCTTCATTGTGATAGGTTCTCCCACAGCAAAGACTCGTGGATATGTACTATTTGGCCGTCCAGAAATCACCATTTTTTAACTCTTGAAGCCCTCCTCTCAATGTGTTAAGGGGAGCAAAAATGGTGACCAGTGTTCTTGTTGTCATCAAACGAACTTTTATGCATATCGATAAGAAACATTTGGTAAGGTAGATGTTTCGATATTTTTATTTCAGTGCTTGGAAGGGCACCGTCATTAAGTCACTTAAGTCTCTTTGTTGAGGGAATGAGGCTTTCGCTCTTGAGCTCACTATTTACATCCACACTTTGCAATATAATCGAATTTTACTTCAGTAAGTCCAATAAGTGTAAAGTTGCAGTCATCGGTATGTGTGAGCGAGGCAAAAACTGCCACCACTTACAACAGTTTGATTATATTTACAGAAGTTTGTCAGCATGTGAGTATCAACCTTGTATTTAAATACCTCAGCAGTATCTGAGAGGGTTACTTCATCAGGGAGTCCGTTCCATGCTCCAATGGTCCTCCGAAGTAAGCGTTCTAGCGGGCGTCTGCATGGACCACCTTCCTCTTCAACTTAAAGGGATGACCCCGCAGATGGTCCGTCCCAGACAGTTCGAAAAATTCATCAAATTATAGAGCACAATCACTACCTCTGACAATCCGGTATGTTTGAATGAAGTTACCACGTAGTTACCTGTAATTAAAAGGAAACTGTTCAAGTTCGACCAATCTGGTTTCGTAAGGCAGATTACAAGGATTCTTGACCAGCTTTGTAGCCGTCGCCTGTACTCCTTCCAGTAGGTGATAATTTTTCTTAAGCCACAGACGCCAGGCTTGAAGGGCATCTTCAAAATGTGATCAAACGAAGGCTCCGTAGGTCCTTCCGAATAGATCCTTATCAAGTTGGACAAATCCTGGTCTCAGTAAAAATAGCACCTGCGTCTCGCGTTTCGCTGTTTTACGCACTGTGAATATGATTTAAGCGAGGAGGTTATTAGAGCACCGAGGTTATTTTGTTCTTGAACATTTTAAAGTGGTTGCCCATTGAGAAGCCGTGTTGGAGCCCAGAGGGCAAGTTGTTCTCCTCTGGGAACTTCATTATCACTCTGTTATTTATAGTTTCCTTTACCTTACAGCAAATGCAGGGTAGGCTGACGGACCGAAATTTTTGACGTTGGTTCGAGCCCCACCCTTATATATTGGGAATATATTTGCTCTCTTGCATTCAGATGGCAGTTTTCATAAATTAAATGACGAATTGAAGGAATATGCTAGTAACCCAGAGAGATCGCTCGCCAAATCTCTCAATTACTTGGCCGTATATTGTCCGGACCCGATGACTTTGCTTTGTATAGATTATGCAACTCACCTTCTACTACAGATCGTGGGAATAATATAGATTCGAACACCGGACTGGAGTTTAAAATAACACAATTGACGTGGTGAAAATACTGCTAAGTTTCTATAGTGAATACCAAGGTGAAGATCCAGCCCATGTACTGGGCTTTCTCCCCATTTTCAACGAGTTCTACACCATTATCATCCTTAAGTACGCAAACTGGATCCTTGATTTTTAGTCGGCTATTAATATACTGGAATATTATTTTGGGCTTATTTTCAGACTGTTGGATAGTTATTGATTCATAGTTCTTTCATAAGTCACTTTATTGAGTCAATTTATTGAGGGGATTAGGCTTTCGCCCTTGAGCTCCCTATGTCTGACGAATTAATTTTTAACGGCATTTCGTTGGGGACGAAATTCCTCGAAATATACTGGTGACTTGGTGTCCCTGAATAACATCCATTCCTAATTTTCTTCTTTAAATGTTTGTTAAGTTCTCTTTTAAACCAGGGTGGGCAACTAGTCATTTTGTGTACCTTTATATAGAGATAGATAGATTATTTATTTGAGTACCAGGAAGGGCAATGTCTTTCGAAAAAAATTAAAACGAGTGCGAAATCTTGTACGGTTAAGTTAGGAATAGTAGGTCAGCTTCTTGGTGATGAAAAATGACACAAATAAGTGTGGTCAAAATAAAAGATAAAAGAGCAGACAGTAAAAAAATACTCCTTGGGCGTTTTTATGGAAAAGGCATATGTTGCGTGGGGTTTTCAGAATTCAGTTCAGCGTATTTGAAGAAATAGGCTTACGCCTTTGAAATCCCTATGTGTTACCTAAAAATAGCAAGAATAAGAAGCAATTTAAAGAAATAACAGTCAAGTGAATGCAGGTAGATTTACATGGTACACTGATATTGTTAAGGTTAAGTAGTCACATAGTCTTCGTGGTGTCGCGTTGTTTGAAATTGGTTTCGAATTTCAAGTACCTCTACCTCAGTGTAGAAGAAACGGTGCTGGAAAATTATTAAAGAATTGTCTTTATATTCCTCTGAGTTTGTAAATTGCGACTTGGACCCTCGATCTTTGCTGCTTTCTGAAACTCACGCCGGCTGTGTGCTCCCTGCATCTGCTCTCAATCGCGGAAGGGGCTCAAACCAAAGGCTGAGTCCTTATATTTTCAAATTCTTATTGTTGAATATCCTCACTGACTCTCTGTTAATTTTGTGGCAATTCTAACATGCAAAACTCAAGTTCCATAAGTTTATTGTCACAAAAAATAGGTCCACGACCTAGTTGCTTGGGGCCGTCTATCGGCACCTCTACCCACTCGGCAATATTGGCAGGGGATCTTGTTAAGCAATTTAATGGACAAGCAGAAAACAATTGTAACTATCGTTATTCTGCTATTTGTTCACCTCCCGCCAAACGGGGTAAAAACTCAGTAAGCTTAACTAATGTAGCTTACGAAGACGAAACATGTATGGGGTGTTTCAGCCTCCAGCAGAAATTCTCAGGGATGGAGCAGGAAATAAGCAATCTAAGACAAGAAATAGATAACTTAAACAAATATATATCTTGCCCAACTGCTAAAAAAGCTCCTGTTCATAATAAACCTACCGCAAAACAAAATTCTTACTCATATATAGCTTCTTCAAGCTTACATAAAAGTCGCATTAAAAATATCGCGATATCTGGACCCGGTAAACCAGAGGAATCTTCGATACTTCCGAATGGAGCCCCATCTAGTCCTTGCGCCACTCCACCGGTACTTAGTTCGGGTAGCATCAGCACTAATCTGGCTTTACCGCCCATCGCTACATCACTGGTAGACGTTGCAGCAACATGCGATCTTGAAGAGGTTGGCGAGTTTGTAAAGCCAAAGAAGAAAAGGTCTAAGAAGAACAAGTCGTGCAGAGATTTGGATCCAGCCTGCCCAACACCCGGCTCATCTGGACCTATCAGGCAAAGTCAACTGGTTACCAGTACTCACTCAGCTGAAAAATCTGAGTTACAAACGGGCCCTAGATTGAGTTGAAAACAAAATGTAGTCATTAAAGGTGTCTCGGAGTCAGCTTCAATTATTCCAAAAGAACGAGTTAAACATGACTTGGAACTCCTTCAATTGATTGCAAAAACGATGCTAACGGACGGCGAGTCCATCCACATTCTCAAGGCATATAGAATAGGGAAAGCTCTGTCAGCACTCGAATCAAATTCTCGACCAAGACCTCTTAAAATCGTCTTGGAAAACGAAGCACAGGCACAGCTCCTGCTACAGAGAAAAGCAACCCTACGGAGCCTGCATTCGGAAGTTTTTTTTCAACCGGAATACGGACTGAAGGAGCGAATGAAAATGAGACAGTTAATAATAGAACTGCAAACACGAAGGACCAATTGCGAGGCACATCTCCAAATAAGAAATGGACAAATAGTTCAAGTGAAAAGAGCATTTCTTTGGCCGAAGGCATTCACTCTGACAGCCTAACTGTCCCTTCTCAGAAACCAAAAACGTGCGCGCTTAAATTATTCGTATTAAATGCCATATCTCTGCTTAATAAGATGCCTTTGCTCCAGACTCTGGTTTTCATCCACCGCCCCGACATTGTTATAGTTACAGAGACTTGGGCAACACCCTGTGTATCCGACTCCGAACTCTCTATTCTAGGCTACGCTTACATTCGGAATAATCGACACGAGGGCCATTGCGGAGGAAGCTGTATCTAGGTTAGGCAACCACTTACATTTTTTCCATTGGACTATCGCCAATTTACCGCGGTAGAGGAGAGTTGTTGGCTCCGAGTAGTTCTAAAAGATAACTACTCTTTACTCGTCGGTTGTGTCTATCGCTCCCCAAACGCAAGCGAGGATAACGATCTTCGTCTCTCACAGGCATTTCATGCCACAGTTGACCTAAATCTGAAGTACTGCTTGATTGCAGGTGACTTCAATCTCCCTGAAGTTCACTGGTTTCCAACTTCCGGTCCTGCAAAGTTCGAAGACCTACTTGAGGCCATAGATATAGGCATGTGGGACCAGGTAGTTGATTTTCCAACCCGAGGATCAAACATACTTATCTTATTTTTTGTAGAGGTTGTCAGCCATTGTCAGTGTCACCTTTAGATCCACTTGGGAATTCTGATCATACTATAGTTCTTTCTACACTAGAACTAGAGGCTGCTGAAACGTTTTCCAAAAATATAGCTTTTTTCGTGATTTCAGATCAGCAAATATGAGGGAGTTGCTAACACAACTAACTTCCCATGACTGGACTTACTTCTTTGTATGTTCGGATGTGAATGTTTGTACTGATACTTTTTACAATGTTCTAGGTCCACTCATTTCTCGTTTTGTTCCCCGTAAGAAAATAATTAATGTCAAGGATTAGGTCTACCTCCTTTATCATTCCGCCGTAGATTGCGTAGACTCTCTCGTCGTTTTTATCTACAAAACGACACCTCCGTCCTGCCCTTGATCCAACAAATCTTTGAAGAGGCTAAGAGGCTGTCTGACGAAAAACGACAAGCCGATGAGGTTAACTTCGCCGAAAACCCTTCGTTAAATGTTGCGAAGCTCTTTTCACGCACAGTAAAAGCGCAGAGAAAAACGCAGCACCCCGTGTTTCGAGATGCCTTAGAAACCCAATAGCTGACGCTAAGTTGACTGCTGATAGCTTAAATACTTTCTTGTCTAGAACGTTTAGTGAACATACTGTCACCCCCTTTCCTAACATTTAGGTTTGGACCGGTAACGTCCTCGAAACCATAACATTTACCCTCTGGGACGTGACCGTAGCCATTCGGCGTTTTCGTCAATCTTACAGTCCAGGACCAGATGGCGACCCGGTCAGCGTTCTAAAGGCGGATGCAAACGAAATATTTCCATCCCTTCTGTATAAGATATTTAATCTTGCTCTTGAAAGTGAAAATTTCCCTATTTTATGGAAGGAATCGCACATACTGCCTATTCCCAAACACGGCCGACCTACGTCATTTAACGACTTTAGGCCAATAAATACACTACCAACAGTCTCGAAGATCTTCGAGACCTTGATCAAAGACAAGATGATGCGTCACCTAAGAGAGAATAACCTACTTAATGCGGCTCAGCATGGTTTTCTCGAAAAAAGGTCTTGTGACACTTGCCAGCTCTCTTTCTTTGATCATGTGCTACAATCTAGAGACAGTGGTTTTGCAATTTACACCGATTACTACGATTTCACTAAGGCTTTTGATCGTGTTGACCATGATCTCCTTCTACTGAAACTTGCCTCCTTCGGCATAGTTAACAAGCTTCTGAACTTAATATTTTCCTATTTGAATGCTCGCGCACAACGGGTTAAAATTTCTGATGTTATCTACAACCCCACGCATGTGAGGAGCGGAGTTATTCAGGGCAGCGTGCTCGGCCCGCTTCTATTTTGCCTCTTTGTCAACGATTTTCCTGATTGTTTTCAGTATGGTAGGCCCTTTATGTACGCTGACGATTTAAAAGTTGCCTATCGATATAAACCAGTTGATCGCAACATCGTGCTTGAGCTCTATAAAAAGGATCTTCAGGCCTTCACTCAGTGGTGTCGCACATGGCACCTCTCACTTTCTTGGCAAAAGTGCTCCGTTATCGTTATTGGTGACAACCATCAGTCCCACCTATGCATAGACGGTCACGATCTAAATGTGCCCGGAGTTATAAAGGATCTGGGCATATCATATTCTAGTAGTCTTAATCTGTCAGAGCACTGCACCCTGATTGTCTCGAAAGCACGCCAAACTACTGGGTTTATTCTCAGAAATTTTAAAACCGTCAACATTAGAATCAGCCTCTATAAAATGTATGTCAGGCCTAGTTTGGAATACTGCTCGTTTCTGTTTAGCCTTATGCACGCTAGTGAACAAAAGAAGATAGAATCAGTCCAGCACTTCTTTAAAAAAAGAGTTTTCTATTCAGATCAGTGAAATCTGTCCTACCACCAACGCTGTGAGCTTACAAGCCTTGACCCGCTGTGGCTTCGCAGATTACAGAAGGGACTATTTTACTGTTTAAACTTTTAAACGGTTTTACCTTTAACCCCCTTACATCCCTGAGGCAGCTCGACCACTGTCGGCGCACTAATCATAGAGATGTATTCTTATTTCTTCCTTTGGCACGCACCGTTAAATACCGTCAGTTTTTTTCGGTAAACGCTATAGCAATCTGGAATAAGCTACCAAGAAGTATCAAAATTCAGTAAAGTTATCCCTTGTTTACGCGAACTGTCACTAGTTTCTAAATTCAGGAAAACTTCCAAAAATTTTGGGTGCTGTCTCTGTTGAAGCTATCTTCGGCTCTGATGGCGTTCACGGACTCTGAATCCTGTGCCAGACTTCATGCTGAGGGCAATATTGCTGGCTCTGCAGACCTCAATCTGTTTTTTTCTCAGTCGACAGTGAATAGCCGCTTGCCGACATACCTGCTGGTGCAGAATACCGGATCCGTAACACTGAATGGAGAAGCTCTTCACCGGGCACCTGTGTTAACGCGTCCCTCTCCAGAACTTTAATTTCTCAATAAGCTGCAGTTTTTTCTCCTGAAAACACCTGAAACAACTATCAGGAGTTGTTTTCACCATCAGCTTGACCCTCTGCTGTATATATTTTTTGAACTTGCCCGTAAACTGGCAATAAATAAATAAAATAAAATATGTATTTCAAGCCGATTTTTGAATGGTTTAACAGACTGGAACATAAAAATCGCCTCAGGTAGGTTATTCCACGGTTACATGACACGGTTGGTGACAAAATACTTCCTTACATCCAATATTATTTGGGGCACATTTAGTTTGAATGGATGACCTTGGAGATTATTCGTAGTGGCAAGTTGGAAAAATCATAACATAGGAGGAGCAATCCATGCCACGCACGATACAAAAGGTTTGTATCAAGTCTCCACGCAACTGCCTATAACTCAGAGGATAGAGCTTTAGGATATTAAGACGAATCTCATATGACAGTTCACCTTGACCTCTTACGATTTTTGTGGCTCGCCGCTGCACCCTTTTGAGCATGTTGTTGTCCTGTTGGGTCCGCGGTCGCCAGGCTTGGATCGCATATTCAAGATGCGGCCTTGCAACGAACGAATGAATGAACGAATCTAGCCGTTCAAAAATTAAAAATGTCAAAAGACATTTCACAAAAAACTCATATTTCCGACTCTTTCAACTACTTCCTACTCAACAAGATGCCAGCTAATGAAGCTAAAATTTCTTTGGGTCAGGAGACTTGAAGCAGGCTTTTGTCTCCTTTTCCGACTAAATAAAAGTTAAACTATCCCCAAGCTTTCTGTCATTACCCCCGTTAGTCTTCCTTATAACCTATGAAATTCTGCACAAATTATACCTCCCCCTGCATCCTCCACGTGTAAACGCTTTCTCTTCTTTGCTTCTAGGTATAGTTTTCTTTGGAATAACTTGCCAATTGAAATTAGGTCGTTAACTAGTCTATCTGCATTCAAGCGAAGACTGCACATTTATCTTAACACTGATTCTATAAACCTTTTATTTTCCTCATCTTTTCCCAGTAGCTTTCCCCGTGACTCGGAGAAAGGACCATCGGGAATTTAAGTGACCCTCTTGAAACTATATTTTCGCTACTTTGGGTCGCCCATGAACTATGATGTCTCTTTATATCACCAGTCATCCAAACGATGACGTCATTCGGACGTACACATTCGGTGGTCCACAGTCTAAATTGCTATCGTTTTTTTGGATACTAACCATCATCAGAATTCAATTCTGGATCCTAAGATGCTGAGGACTTAAGTTCATTGACGCATTTTCATGAGATTTTATTTCATACGCCTAAGTTATCAAGAACAAATCACCTCGAAGTTTCATTATCTCATTCTGAAATGCTACTACCGTATTACCCTAATCTATCACTTGACCATTTTTTCCTAAGTAGTTATTTCTCCTACCTTCAATTAAAAAATGAAGGCTTATTGAACTCTGCCTACATTTTTATGGTAGGGGTTTTTTTTCACTGCCTATTTTTCTAGTTCACCATTAATTTTAAAACATCGCTAACTGTTGACAAGTTATATATTTGTAAATTTTATCTGCACGCATTGTCATAACTTTACTTCGTTACTAATGTTTGCTTAGACAGTGCCTTGCCGGTGCTAACCAAATATAAATTCTTAATTCGAAAAACGTACCCAATACTAAAAAAGCAGTCTGCATCGAAAACTTTAAATACCTCCTTGATAGCGTACAGCATTAAATTAACGGATTTAGCTGCCTTGCAACATTGCGTAGAAGGCTTCAGGTTGTCTTTCATCCAAATTCCAAGATCCTTCAGTGTGTGCTTCTCGGGGTGGCAAACTATTCAATTCAATTCAATTCAATTCAATTTATTGAGGGAAATAGGCATGGGCCTTTGAGTACCCTATTTGTAACGTAAAATTAAGTGCGGTATACAGAGAAACCGTGTGGGTTGCCAAGGTACAAAAGGCGGTCATAAAAGTTGACAAGTGGTGCGCGACTCTCGAGGGTTAAGATAAATTCCTCATCGCTCAGGCTCGTTGCGGAACATAAAACTGTCAAGGTTCCTTTTAAAGCTTTCCAGCGATGGTGACATCACAACGTCTTCAGGGAGGGCATTTCATGGTTTAACCACTCTGACAGAGAAGGAGAACTTGCGCACATCCAGTCTCGCCTGCTGGACACGCAGTTTCAATGGGTGACGTCGGAGATGGGTCGTGGTTGCAAATTCAAAGAAGTCCGAGAATTCCAGGCAACAATCCAATCCCTTCACAATGCGGAATGTCTGCAGGAGATCACCACGTAGGCCCTTTATGTATGCCGACGATTTAAAAGTTGCCTATCGATACAAGCCGGCAGATCGCGACACCGCGATTGATCTATTAAAAAATGATCTCGAGGCGTTTGCCCAGTGGTGCTGCACATGGCGCCTTTCCCTCTCGGCACAAAATGTTCCGTTATGGTTGTCGGTGACAACCATCAGCCTCATCTTAGCATAGATGGCCACGATATAAATGTACCTGGCGTTGTTAAGGACCTGGGCATATCATATTCCAACGGTCTCAATCTTTCAGAGCATTGCGCCCTGATTGTCTCCAAAGCACGCAGAACTGCCGGGGTTTATCCTCCGAAATTTTAAAACTATTGATATTAGACTTCGCCTTTATACAATGTACGTTAGACCTGGCCTGGAATACTGCTCGTTTCTATTTAGCCTTCTGCGCTAGCGGAAACGGAAAAAATAGAATCGGTCCAACACTTCTTCACGAAAAGAATTTTATCGTTGGGTCACCGTAATCTGTCGTATCAAGAACGCTGTGTGCCTTAACATTGATCCCTTATGGTTTCGCCGAGGTGCAGAAGGGACTATTTTTGCTTTTTAAGCTTTTGAATAATCGTACATTTAATCCCCTTATCACTGTGAGGCAGCTTGACCATCCTCGGCGCAGCAGTCATCGCAATGTCTTTTTATTTCTTCCATTAGCTCGCACAGTTAAGTATCGACGGTTCTTTTCGATAAACGCCATGGCCATGTGGAATAAACTTCCCCATAATATAAAAAGTCCAACGGAGTTATTCTTTGTTTAAGATTACCATTACTAGTTTTTGCATTCAGAACAGTTTCCAAGAATTCTGGGCGCCGACACGGTAGAATCTGTTTTTCCTGTTCGACGGAGTGCGCGGAATCTGAACTCGATCCCAGGTGTTACCTTTGAGGGATACGGCACCGTCTCTGCAGCCTGCACCCGTTGACTTCTTCGGCAGACAGTGAGCGACCGTACACGGATGCTTTCTTGCCTGAGGCAGAATCCCGGTTCCTAGCAAAGACAGAGAGACTGCATACAGACTGCAATTGTGTTAGCCCTTCCCTGATCTGAATTGCTATCATCCTTACAGGCGGCAGTTTTTTTCTCCTGAATAACATGAAAATAGGGAAAAACACATATAATGATATATATTCAGGAGTTTTTCACTGCCAGCCTCTACCCACTGAATATTTCACCTGACAATGCCTGTAAACCGGTATTAAATACAACTATTATTATTATTATTTGCCTATAACTCAAAGGGAACAGATTAAGATTCATTAGGCGGGTGGGATATGGCAAGGAGCTTTGACTTCTAACCATTTTGGTGGCTTTTCTCTGGACTCTTTCGAGGCAGTTCTGATCTTGAACTGTCCAGGGTTTCCAGGCGTGCATAGCATATTCCAAATGTGGCCTAATGAATGTTCCAAAGGTCTTAGCAAAAAGATCTTCATCGAAATCCAAAAAGGCTCGTCTGATGGCATGCAACACCGAAATTGCCCTCTTCGCCACTTTCGAGCAGTGAGACGATGGTTTTAAGGTGGTGGTCATCAGCACACCAAGGTCCTTTGGGTTTCCACGTCTTTTAAGGCTTCACCGTTGAGAAAGTAACTTCTACTTTCGGCAGATCCAGACGGGTTGCCTAAGCGAAGTATTGTACACTTATCGACGTTGAACCGCAAAAGCCAATGATTCGACCACTCCTCCAACCGAGTTAGGTTGATCTGCAGTTTATCTTCGTCAGCAGGGCTCTGGATTACATTCCAGATTTTAATGTCGTCGGCAAACATTGCTGCTTCACAGTCGAGATTCCTGACACAATCGTTCACGTATATTAAAAACAGTATTGGCCCTAGTACTGAACCCTGAGGAACCCCACTCGACCGCAGCAGACCTTGACCTCTCTTGGCCGATGCACACAACCTGGCGCCGACCCACGAGGAAGTTTTCGATCCACTTGAGGAGGTTACCTCTGATTCCAATTCTTTCTAGCTTGTAAAGCAGTCTCTCGTGCGGCACAGTATCGAAGGCCTTTTGAAAGTCAATGAAGGCAATGTGAACCGCGTGTCTATCTTCAAGTGCTTGGGTCCACCTCTGGATCGAATACAGCAAATTCGTTGTGCATGATCTTCCCTTTTCTGAACCCATGTTGACAGCTTGATAACAAATTATGAGTCTCTAGGAATTTCACCAATTCGCTCTTGATGATCCTTTGCCATAATCTTACCAAGGATGCATGTTAAGCTTATGGGCCTGTAGTTTGTCACTGACGCCCGGCTACCGCTTTTGTACAAGGGAGTTATATGTGCCAGCTTCCAATCGAAAGGAAGTGTTCCGGAGTCAAAGGACTTTTGAAAGAGCACTGACAAAGGTGCGGAAAGTTCATTGGCGAGTTCTTTCAGAAGCTTGGGTGGAAGCTCGTCTGGTCCTGGGAATTTCGACTCTTTTAGTTCTTTTAATTCCTTTTGGATCAGAAATTCTGAGAATAGTATGTGGCTAATGCTTGCAGTCGGCGGGTTATCCACTGAGGGACGAAGGAACCTGGCCTCGTTTGTGAAGACTGAGCGGTCGCAAATTAGTAACCTGATTTCGATTTCCCAGACGTAGCAGGGCGTATTTGTTTAAGTTGAAGGACAAGGGCCATTTGCGGGACCACTCGTCCTATCGAAGAAGATTTTATTGGAAATTGTCTCCATCGGCAGCATTGTGGATAACTTTCCAGATTTTTATATCTTCCGCAAACATAGCAAAGTCACAGTCCAATTCCTGTACACAATCATTAATGAACAATGAAATAGGATCGGTCCGAGCTCTGAACCTTGTGGGAATCCTCTCTCGATGACGGTGCGCTTCGATCGCGATCCGCCTGCACGGACCATTTGGGAACGACCAAGGAAAATTCTTGATCCATATAAGAAGTTTGCCTCCAATACCAAACATTCTCAATAAGTAAAGGATACAATGGTGTGGAAAACTATCGAAGGTCTGCTGGAAATCAATGTAGGCCACATGCACAGTGTCTTTTGCATCGAGTGCTTTTGTCCAGCTTTGCATCCTATAAAGTATGTTCGTAACACATGATCTTCTCCTACGAAAGCCGTATTGTGCAGTTCGGAAGAGGTTACGGGTTTCTAAATAAATCATCAATTCTTTTTTGATAAGCTTCTCCATAACCTTGCGACAGAATGAGGTCAGGTTCACAGTTCTGTTGTTTATAGCAAATGCCCGACTACCACTTTTGTGAAGCGGTATGATGTGGGCTGTTTTCCAGTTGGAAGGAATAATTCCCGTATAAAACGATTTCTGGCACAGAAAGGATAGCGGTTCGCCAGCTCTCGAACAAGTCCGAGGAGTAGCTTTGCTGGAATCTCGTCGGGGCGAAACGATTTGCATTCCTTCAGACCTTTTAGTTCTTCAAAGACCGACTCTTCTCGAAAGAGCATATGCTGAATAATTGGCGCTCCCATAGTCTCGTAACTAAATGGAATAAAAACAGCTTCTCTGGTGAAAATCGACTGATCGAACTGTGAAAAGTGTTCAGCTTTGTTTTGAATTTCTGATATATCGAAACCGTCATCGTTTCTCATAACAGGAATCGGGTTCCTGTTACTTGTGCTTTTTCTAACATAGCTGTAGAGCAATATTGGATTGTGAACTGCTCGCTGGAGCAAGTCCCTTTCGTTATTCCGTCGGCTTTTTAAGATCAAGCTTTTAACCTTATTCCTTTGAGTTTTGTTTGTTTGCGAGGCTAAATTATCATTGGATCTGCAAAATTTCTTCCAAAGCCTAGCCTTTCCTGTTAATCTCTCTTTTAAGATCCCTTGTTAACCACTGTGGTCTGTAAGATATCCTAAGTTCAGATGGCGGACAGTGGCATTTTATTAGATTCAACAAACACTCCTTACATAAATTCCAGTCCTCAGTGACAGTTCCGGAGAATAGAAGATCCCAGTCTATTCAAGATGCCTCAGCCCTCATCTTGCAAAAGTCTCCTCGCCATAGATTTGGCCTGGTTTCATTTATTGCAGATGGCACAGAATATAAACCGTACTCCCATGAAAGTACTGCATGATCACTTCGACCAAGTGGAGGTAGGCAGTATACCTCGTCTATAATGTCAAAATCTTTAATGAAGACGAGATCTAAACAACTAGCCTGTTGTCCTCCACGCGCTCTTGTTGGAAAAAATACATGTTGTGTGAGAAGAGCTTCAAGTGTTGACTTAAGCAGACGGTGATCGAAGGACAACTTTGAGCACTGCGCCAGCAGATCGTTTCATCGAATGCTGGGTGCATTAAAGTCCCCCATTAGAACAACATCAGGTCGACTACCAATCTCCTTTATGTTCTCCAACAAACAAGTATCAGCGTCAGTGTCTGTCCCCGGTGGTCTGTAGAGAGTCATGACTTCAAGGGACTGCGATCCCTGCGTCTTTATTTTCAGCCAAATAGCCTCAATACCATTGTTAATCTTCTCCATCATTTCACACACTGTGAAATTGCTTTTAACATACTTCGCAACTCCTCCACCCTGGCGGTGGGTGTGGTCTCTCCCGAACAGCTGGTTCCCAGATAAGGCTAGTATGCAATCGCCGATGTTCTGTGACAGCTATGTTTCTGTGATTCCTATAATATCGGGAGTCAGAACGGCTGTCTGAATTCTCAGTTCGTCGAGCTTCAAAAACAAACTTTGTGCGTTGGAATACAGAAAGTTAAGCATGCAGCAGTCAGCAGAGCCAAATTCCGTTTATCTTGAGTTTGCCTATGCTAATTTGCCGCTGCCATCATGAACATTGGCTGGTTCAGAGCAATGTTGAGTTTCTCTGTATCATGCGTCCCCATGTCAATCACCAGATTGTTCTCTACAGCTGCAAGTCTCTTCTTCATATCTATCACTACTTCAAGGCGTTTGAGAGGTTCTGCTGGAGATTATTCTGGCTGAAAAAACCTGCTTAGGAGAGTTTCGAAGTTTGGTTTTTCTCGAGAGAAGTAGCTTAGCTTCTTCATTGTTGTCCAGGACAATTTTGATAGGGTGTGGTCTCACATTTTGGGACTAATCAATATCCTTTTTTCCGAGCCCGAATGCAGCGCGAACGGTTATCGTCTCTCCTAAATGAAGTATATCATTCAGCAGATGCTGAAACATAGCAAGATCAGCGGATATCCATTACTTTGAGGTGTGGGCATTTGATGCTGGTAAGCCCTGGATAACTACGCAGTTCTCTCGGTCTAGGGCGTCTTTTGATTCACTGCCGACCATATTTTCCTCTGAATTACAAGAGGGATTCATTAGGTTTTTTTTCAACTTTATAATCGTTTTTTGTTGTTTCCCAATTGTATCTACCACTCACTGGTTTCTCGATCTCAACTAAGGGCTCTTTATAACTGCTCGGATAGCCGACAGAAGTTGAGTCTGAAGTCGGAACTGCCTTTGTAAGAGGCAGCATTGAAGTTTTCTTGATATTACCAGGATCCAATTTGGTGGTGATGTGGAGTTTCCCCATTGCAGATTTCCATGCGTTTGCTTCTTGGGATGCAACTACGGGCTTGTTAGAACACCCAAGATGGGAGGATGTGATCTGTGGTTCGCTTTGGTCATCGTCCATAGGATTCAAACACTGTGTTCCTGTTATCCGGTCGTTATGGGTATTCGCGTCCGACATTTTGACTTGTTACAAATTGTAGTTTTTTTTACTTTCGGTGCTTTGTTCACTACCTTTTTAACTGTTATATGGCTAACCATATTTCGTCGAGTATTGTTATCTTGCTAGATCTTCCTTAAGTCTGCAAGCTCATTTTCCAGTTTTGAACTCTTAGTAATATATGAGAACATCCAACGCAAGATTCATCCTCGAATCCGATGGATCTGGATGCCATTACGCTTTTTACGCACTTTGCTGGTCCTTGGTTGTAAGTGTAAACTGATCGAGGGCCAGTCGTGGATGCCGAAGCAAGCTCAACAGGCTTTCCATTAAAAGAAGTGTCATTACTGGTTATGCTGCTATCAAACAATTGCTTTGAGTCCATGAGTGTTAAAAACACTGCGTGTGCATGTATTCTGTTTTGGGCGTATAACGACAAATTTCGATTGGGTTTGGAGTATGGCGAGTAGTTACAGCAATGTGAGCAAAAAATTCACCTTGTTCAAAAACGCTTAAAAAACTGTAAATGGTATGCAAAATATCCATGAACGACTCAGACGTTCGGAGATTTTTTAAGTTTATTAAGGGAAAGATAGGTAAACGCCTTTGAACTCCCTCTTGGTTACAGTATGGCTTAAAAGCCTCTGGTACATCATGAAAATGTAAAAAAAGTTGGTTGACATAATAGCGTGCGGAAAATAAGCAGCTCATCGAAAAGAGTAAACATAAATGTGTACTTGCATATTACGAGTAGCATGAGTACATGCTATTGTTGGTGACAAGATTCTCTTGAGTGATGCATATGTGACGAGTTTGAGATAATAAAAATGCTATAAAAATGGTACTGTAATATAAGAGTGTGATTCAACTGGGACGTGACTAAGAAGATCTGGGGATATTATAGTGGGCACTGCTATACTGGTCCAGGTTTTTCATAAAAAGCTCAACAGAAGTAGCCATAACAACATCCAGAGGCAGAGCATTCCAAGCGTCGACCGCTCTCTTGGAGAAGAAGAACTTCCGTGTATCCAGTCTGGCCCCAGTTACACGTAGTTTGAGTGGATGCCCTCTCAAGTTCGTGGTTGTTGCTAACTGGAAGAAGTCTCCAGGTGCGAGGAAGCAGCCCTGACCGCACATTATACGGAATGTTTGTATCAGGTCACCTCGTAGCTGCCTGTAACTCAAGGGAAAGAGATCAAGGTTAGCTAATCGGGTTTCATATGGTTATGAGCCCTGTCCAGTCACAAGTTTGGTTGCACGCCTTTGAACATTTTCGAGGATATTGAGATCTTTCGCGGTCCAGGGTCTCCAAGCTTGGATAGCGAACTCCAATTTTGGCCGCACAAAAGTTCGAAAGACTTTGGCAAAGCAGTCTTCATCACAGGCAGAGAAAGCCCGCTTGACATCGCACACTTGGCTACCTTTGAACAATGCAGCTCGAGATTTACACTCCCAAGTTGAAGGTCCTGGATAACGTCAGATCGTTACGAGATTGTGCACGTTTGGGCAAGCTATAGCCGGTGGTTGACATACAAGACTCATAAATACCTGTCCTCTGGCTATGCGCAAGGGCTTTCAATTTAATGATTTATATACCCATTATCTAAAAAGCAGCTTTTTTAAATTTTTAAAACTTATTAAAAAAAGTTATGATAATTTTACATTTTTAAATGTTTTTGGATAGCGTCTCTATTTTTATATATAATTTTATGATTTTTAAACAATTTGCTTAAAAACTAACCTGCAAAACCTATTATATTTTTATCTCAGTCTACTAGTAGTATATTTATTCCGGTTTTAACATCATTTATGCTCTACGTAATTCGAATGCGCAACGAGCCACACGCCTAGGTTTGATATAGCTTTATGAAACGAATGGTACTAGCTGTTTCATACAGCTAGATCAAACATAATTCAACACTATGTTATATAATAGAAATATGAAGACTGTAGGACTGCATTGAAAGTTTCTTACCGTTGAACTCTTCCTGCTCCTAATCTTTTTTCACCTTTTTTTAGCAATCAGTCAACTACGTCTAATTAGTCGGCAGACCCCACACCGGAATCGACTGCGCTCGCATCTGATTGAAAGTACTTATCCATTCGAATCGACCGCAGACGTTTCTACCTCTGTCGAATGAATACTCTCGAACCTCAATAACAGACTAGTCTTGACTCTAACCATTCTTACCTGATACATTCATCCCCATTCTGTTAAACTGTTTGAACTTCAAATTTTGCTATTTCTGAACCTTGGAAAACAGGTTTTTTTTACTTAAAACAAACTCTTCATTTCGAACACTGCTTTTTAAGCAAACAATCAAACCAAATCAAAAGTGGTTGATGAAAAGAGGAGTTTGTTTTAGGTTTTTTTCTGTGATCTAAGGATTTGACGGCGCCCAAGCAGTGCCAAATCAATAAACCTATTTATTTTATTTATTGGTTCCTTGAGTGGTTGTCAGTTTTTATTGGTGCAGAGGCTGCGTTGTCAACTTGAATAAGATGATAAACAAATTACAATTTGATGCCGTTTTATGAGGAATTTTGACACGAGAAAAATTCCAGATGAGCAGAAAGCAAGGACGTACGTGCAGTTGAAACAGTATTGTCCAGAACATTCATCGTGAAGTGCTAAACGGAGTTCACATGGTCCAAGTTGGAGAACGAATAATTGGTGGCTCTTATGCACATGAAGTTCAAAGGCGAAAAAAACTTTCAGCTTCTGAAGGAAAAACATACGCGTGAGGTTGGACTGACATGCTGATGAGAGCGTATGAGGGTTCAAACCTCTTCTCATCGTGGGCGAAATCATGTAATACCAGGGGCTATTTTTCATCACCGGAGGTGTGATCCCATGTAAATCGACTATCTATAAGCGTAACCGTCAAGAATGCTAGACAGGAGAAGCGACCATGGTACTCTCATTGCTGATTTCTCAGACCACCGACAGAAGAACCCGAAACGATCGTCGACAGTCCGTTTAGAGTCGACATTGGGGAGAAGGATAAGCCGCAAGCGCCATCACCTAAGGCATGACATAGGCGATGGCGGACGAGCTTTTAGTCGTTTGCAAAGGGTCAAAAAGGAGCAGAACCATGAAGATCAAGGAAATGGTTGGAAGTGCCAATATTTCCAAATTATGGTTGAAATCAAAAGGGGGTGAAAACTGGCTGCGAAGATCTTTTGTTTTTAGTAACAATTGTTGCAGGAGCAACAAAACTGCTCCACGAAGGCATATGAGGAAGCATGGTATTTTGCTTATGAGCGAAGTACGAAAGGATAATGGGAGATCCGGTAAGTGACTAAGAAGAAATCAACATAATGTTGTCAGGAGTGTTAGTTACCATAAGAATCGATGATGAATCTGAGGCCTGCGCAGCTTAGTTTTAAATTTGTGATTCTAATGATGGTTATCGGAAAACGAATCAAAGGTGCTTTATAATGGGCGCGCAATATGACACAATGATTTGGTTATCATTTTGCGGAGGCATGAGTAACGAAAATATCATAGTTCGTGGGGGAAACGATGCACGGAAGATACAATTTCAAGACAGTTTTCTAAATTCCCGGTGGCCATTTCTGGAGGTCATGGAGAAAACTGCTCGGGAAGGAAGAGGAAAATAAAAGGTTAATTTAATCAGTGTTACGATAAATGTGCAGTCCTCGCTTGAATCTAAAAAAAGTTATTTGATAACCTTATACCGATTGGCAGGTAATTTAAAAGAAAGCAATACATGGAAGCAAATAAAAGAGAGCGTTAAGATGTGGAGGATATATGAGGAGGTATAATAAGTGAATAATTACGTAGGTTGTGCAGACGGCTAACGGGGTAAGGGGTGGAATTCGGGGAATATTTGAACTATTGTTAAGGCACAAAAAGAGGCGGAAGCCAGCTTCCAGTCAACGAACCCATAGAAATTTTAGGTAAGTAAGCTGGCACGAATTCAAGTAGAAGCAGTTGGAAGTGTCGGATGTAAGAGTTTCCGAGTAACAAGTAACAGTGATGACGGAAACACGGTGGCTAAGATATACTTTGACATAAAAAATGCATTCTATGAAGTCCCCCATAAAAGGATATTGGTGAAGCTAATAAGTCATAAGATTGGGTCTCCCCTTCTCGACTTTCTTACCTTACATTACCTCCAAAACCGATATCAGGTAGTACAAATTCAAAACATTATCTCAGAACCCTCTCAAGGGACTATCCTAGGTCTTATATATACATTCTTATACACATTTACTGCTTATCCTCTATATCAGTGTCAGCTAAGACATTTTTATATGCGGACGACTTGAAACTTGCATATGCATATAACAAGCATACAGTAGCCAGTATGCATAGAACGATTGAAAATGATCTTAAAAAACTAAACGAATGGAGTACTCTATGGCAAATGCTAAACTTTTGCATAATGCCCTCAGATGGCCGAACGAAACTAGAAGCCATTCAAAAAGGTGCTTTTCCAGATCCTCATCCAAATGTGATGGCATCCAAGACTCATACATGGAACTATACAATAGATATGGTTTCCAACCTGTCTGGATCAGAATACTCAAAATGGTCTCACTTTTCTATTCAAAATCACACACGACCAAGATATTCTCAGAATGAATATACTAACAAATCAAAAAGGCCCCCGCGACACTAGAAATTATGAAAATATTATAAAAATTCCTAATTTCAAAAAGGCTCAACGATCCAACTTCTATTCCATAAGATACGCAACAATATGGAATGCCCTGCCAAGTTCTATTAGAAATAGTCGAACCCTTCTAGAATTTAAAATAAAAATCAAACGCTTTCTGATAAATACTACCACACATCTACTTTTGAATAAGACAGGACATTTTTCAAGTCAGTTCTTCAACATGGAATTCGAACCGAAAGGGCTCTGCTAACGCCAACTTCGGGAATAAACATTCCCGCATGCGTAGTTTGAGTGTGTTCTACGCCGTGGGGGATCCCTCCCCACGCCTAGCGGTGATAGCTACTTCCTCCCGATGAGCGGCCAACTACCTGCACCTAGAATTTAAGCTAAATCAAAACGTTCTTTACGTGCGGTTTCGATGACGGCGATAGCCATTCCACTAGAACTGGATACTGGCCAGAAGCTCCCACGAGTAGTTATTTCACGTCCATTTCTGAACCCCCTACGATTACCTGCAATGCACATAGAGAGGAAGAATTTACTTAGAGGATTAATCACCTTCTGTGTATGAGAGGACTTAGCACCTGGTACACCTTCTGGTTATGAGCAAGCTATAGGTGGGGGTTAGTGACCTACAAGACTCATATGGCCGATTCTTTGGCTCTACGCAAGGGATCTCACTTTAATGATTTATATATCCATTAAGTAAAAAGTAGTTTTTTTTCTACTGTTAAAACTAATTAAAAATACATGATAATTTAAAATTTTCAAATGGTTTCCGTAAGCGTCTTTATTTTTATACATAATTTTGTGATTGTCAAAGAATTTGCTTAAACACTTATTTGGTAAACATATTTTTTATCTCTGCCTGTTAGTATTATATTTTATTTGCATTTTTAATATCATATGTGCTCTACGTAATTCGAATTCACAACGAGCCTGACACCTAGGCTTTGATCTAGCTTTATGAAACGACTAGTAATAGTTGCTTCTTAAAGCTAGCTCAAACATAATCAATCTATTTTAGAAAGGCTAGACACGGTCATTTAACCAAAGAATGGGCTGCATTGTTCAAGAATGGGAAGGACAAACATTCGATAAAGTCTTAATTTAATTTCAGGAAGATATAAATTAAAAGAAATTAAAGCCACAAATCTGGGTATAGTTGGCCGTAATTCTATCGGCATGAGGTGACAAATCTAAACTATTTGTGTAGCTTTAACCTAAATCCTTGATGATTAAACATTCAGGCATAGGGTTGCCATAAAAAATAACTGGTTGTAGTAGTCTGTCAAGCGCAAAGCCCAAATGATGGGGCTCTCTGGGCCTTAAATATACAATTTATTTATTTATTTGCATTTGACGACACTTAGAAGGTAAGAATTCAATTTGCCACGTTGAGTTCCACGCGAGAAGAGCATGTAAGTCTGCATGGATTTCTTCTAAGCATCGTTGGGCCGAAGGTTAAGATAATGAATATTCGCATTTAAGATCGTCTGCATAAATAAAAACGGAGAGTGTTTAACTGCGGATGAAATATCATTAATGTCAAGCAAAAACAAAAGAGGACCTAGCACGGTGCCTTGAAGGACACTGCTTACAGTAGGAGTCTCAGCTGAAAATGAGGACCCCCCTAAGACCTTTTTTTACGATTAGTTACATACGAAGTAATGAAATCGGTAAGGGGATTACGAACTCCTAAAGCTTCTTATGTGTGGCACTTTATCAAAGGCCTTGCTAAGAGCAAAATAGATAACGACCACAGAAAGATGACCATTACGAAGGTATATTAATAGATTTAGAAATGACATATGACATGTTTCACAAGAGCGATTGGGTAGGAAGCCATGTTGGGAGGCGCTAAGAAGTTGATTGGTTATGCAAGAATCTGTAATTTTTATGGCAATTAGTTTTTCAAAGAGCTTAGCAAATGAAGGTGTTTTATGAACATTATGATTATTGTGAACATCCGAGAGTAAGCCAGATTTAAATACTAGAATAATACTGAATATACTGAATGCTATGTTCACTCTGGTGGTCATCCTTTTCTGCTTCCGGAAGGTTCGTTGTGACATAATTAACATCGAATTTAGTGCTTAATGAGGCTCCGTGGTCAGTTGTGACCGTCGAAAGCGTGGATTTTGTTTGGCATATGCTAGGCTTGGCCCATTCGCACTGTTGCTCTGACTTAATCTGTCTTTTTTGAATGCCTTGAGATGTTTCTTCGTTTTCTGATATCCTTACTGGTCGCTATCTTTCAATACTAAGACTGTTTAACTGTTACGCCGAGCCCTATAGACGGAGTGCCATCTTCATAATTTGTTGTTATGACTGATGAAGCTGTGTATGCGTACGTGCGCTTATCTTCCTCGTGTTCCATCGTCAGGTGCTGCTTCTTTTCGCGAAAAATGTGAGGAATTATCTTCAAATTATCTTTATCCACCTTTTGTGCTTGCATATCCTTTTCCATCTCCAAAACTGTTTGAAGAAGTTTAAAGCACGTCGTATACGCTTAGTCCTCGTAAAAGACATCTAAAAAACTTACTAAACTTTTGGCCCACTTGGCGGGGGGCAATTTTAATGAAAAATGTCCGGAATCGCACTCATTCGTATTGCTAGTGTTTATTCGATCATGTAAATTCAAATGATCAACGTTGGCGTGCAGCGATAGTGCAGCGGTATGATGGCAGCGTGCCCCAGGATGGTGCCCTAATTTGCATTTCGGCGGCACCACAAATTTTGCACAATTCTGTTAGATTATATTTTCGACTTCCATGATAGCTTTACAAAACAATAAAGGTTTTTAAAGTTATTCGATGAAGTTTTAAGCGAGATTATCTTGATGAATAAATATCGAAACGACTCAGTGGTTTGCAGATCGGAAGATCTCGACGAAATTCTGGCGAGAAGTGCACAGGAGAATACCGGTTGTTTCCGCTGCTGTCCTGCAGTTAGTTAAAAAAATGAAAAGTAGGTCAAATAGAAGCCAAAACTTAAGGACTAAAGTCCGTCAGAATGATGGAATCTCGATAATAGAAAACTCCTTGGAGATCAAAAAATGTCAAACCAAATTCGAAGAACGCGAATTTTTAAAGCAATGTGAGCAATTAATGCGCCCAATTGTTCCAAACCACTTTAAAAAATATAAATGGTATAAAAAAATATTCAGCAATGACTCTGCCATTTGTAGATGCTAAGGTCCTGGATAAATTCAGATCTTTTATATGGTTTGCACTTTTGGTTCACAGCGGTTGTCAATTGATATTAGTGTAGAGCCTGCTTAGTAAATTTGACTACGGTGATAAACGAATTCCAATTTGATGCGGTTTTGCGAGGAATTTCGGCAAGAGAAATAATCTAACTGTGCAAAAAGCAAGAACGTACGATCAGTTGCGGCGGTACTTCAGGGAACGTACGAAGTGGGAACGGAATTAAATTTGTCCAAGCTGGCGAATAAATAATATAGATGGTTCCTATGCACATTAGAATAAAATAAAATGAAAGCGCTATCAAATGCAGTTGTTAGTAGGTCAGCTTCTTAACGATTTCAAATGACACAAATTAATGAGTTAAAAAAATAAATAAAAAGAGTAGATCTACACTGCTAGCACACGGCCTCAAATTTCCTGAACGCTGTACATCGCTTTGAATAAGTTTGCGAAAATAAATTAAAAAATCAAACTAAAATAATAATTATTTTGCTAATTAATTGTCCCTTAGGCGTGCCTCACG